>JAVQKI010325668.1:0-11664 GCA_036025975.1 Nematalosa erebi
CCTGCTGAATGGGGCAAAGTAACTTACTTTCAGTTTCATTTTCACTATGTCCAATAAATTTAACGTTAACGGCTGCTTCGTTATTCTGTATATGTTTCAAATTCACACATTTTCCCCCACCAACAGCATTCAGTGACCTGGAACAACAGGGCTATGGATTGATTCACACCTGGTTTCTCCTTTAAATGCAAATATGAAAAAAAAAAGTGCACACATTGACGCTTCATTCATTCTCTCGTTTATTTATTATATAAGTAAGGTTCCCCATGTTTCATGTTTTGACCTCACACTCTTTCTCTACGTGCTGCGTCTTGAGTCCAGCACCTGTCCATTGGACAGCCTTTTGGACGCAGCCCTGCATGCAGCATTGTCCTGCTTTGTCATAACATTAGCCGGAGGTGAAAAACAGCCCGAGTTAACCAATCCTCTTATCCATTTCTCTATCTCTGTCTGTCCATCGCCTGCCCTCTGTTTTGGCTGTCTTCTCTAATAAGTACGTGCAGCCATCTGTCTCTGTCCGAATGGGAGGCAGAATGACCCCTCATTAAGGGAAAACTGTTCTCTTTCTCTGCACCTGAATAGGAGACACAAGAGAAAGGAAAGGGACACATGAGCTCCGTTCTCATCGCTCAGCCTTAAAGCTGACTGCCTGGGGGATGGTGGATGGGGGTGGGGGTGGATGTTGATGGGGTTGGGGGTGGATGTGGTGGTGGTGGGGGTGGTGGTGGGGGGGGGGGGGTGGTTAGTGGAGGTCGGAAACAAGCTCACGTGCAGCATCTATCACAGCCCAGTTGTGTTTCACTCCCACAAACACACACACACACACACACACACGTATACACACAGACAGAGAGAGAGCAGCAGGAACTGGTCCTGCTGAGCTTTTGAAAGGATGAAACAGCAGACAGCCAAATAGCACAAGCAGCCAGCAACAGGCAGGGAAGACCCACTTGTGCAATCTTTTCTTCCTCTCTTCCTCTCTCTCTCTCTCTCTCTCTCTCTGTCTCTCTTTCTCTCTCCTCAGCTCTTCTCTGCTCCTCTCCAGCCCAATTCATTTCCTCTTTTCTTCTGTTTTCCTAATCTGTTTTCTTTGCAATTTCTCCTCACATGTGGTAGGTGTCAGTATCTCAGTTCCAACATAGTACAGTTCAGTACCAGGTTAACAGTCCAAATTGATTGTAAGCCAAACATGAACCCTGCCCATTTCAAATACAGACTTGGCACCACAAAGTCCTCTCCCTCATCTTCATCTATTGCACTCTATCAATGTCTGTCTTCATCTTACATTCTGAAGAGACGCAGGTGTTGATGATGGGGATAAGGGAAGGTTGAGGTGAGCGCTGGGAAAGGCACGCTTTCTGGGAGCTACATTTGACGTTTAATATGTCACTTGCCTCTTTTTGAGTGAAGACAAACGGTTTCAAGAAGGAGTAAATCAGTACACTCTAAGAAATAATGACAGACATGTGGTAAATATATGTTTTTAGAGTAGGCTACATCACCTGGCAGTCAGTCTAATTCAATCTGTGTGGGCAGGCGCAGTCGGTGTTGGAAGGAGGTTGCTCAGAGTTAACATTCGAAGGTCACTGAGTTAGCCTATCTGAAAGAACCCTTGGGGGAGTGTGATTTTTCTCTGACAGCGAATATCTGTCTTATGTCCACAATGCAGACAACTACACCAAAGAGCTGACAGAAATTACTGCCTTGTTTTGTTTTTTCTTTGCATCAATGCTGTAGCTATGAGGGCAGGGCAGTGAGGATGATTGACGGCAGGCTTACAGCTGCATCCGATGGAATGGATGGCCAGGATAATCAGTTGACTGCCATTTGGTTGTGTTCCAGAAGATGCCATAAAAGCACTCAGATTCCGTTTCCATATTTGAATCTGATGTAGAGGAGTGGCAGAAAATACTGAGGCTAAATCAAGTGAAATGCGATATAAATTAATGACATTTTTTAAATTAGTGATAATGAAGATAAGATTTACGCAATGAAATCAGTGCAGAACAATCAATACAGTATTTTGTTTGCAATATATTATCCTTAAAAACCTGGTGGATCCCTCTGGATGGTCAAGAAAGTCCTCAAAGGCACACGCTGTCATGATACTTTTGGCCTCTGCTGTAGGTCAAAGACACAGCCAGAGTTGCATGCTCCCGATAACACCTGGTTTGTGTGCACTTCCTGTGCCCCGTCATCCATCTCCTTTCTCCAGCCAGACTAACCTCACCCTGTCCCCACCTATATGCCTTTTAACTGGGGATCATTGACTGGTTCAAGAAGCGTCACACCTGGTCAGGTGTGTGTGAGTGAGATGGAAAAAAAAACTCCTAGATAGCTTTGAAAGCTCACAGCAAAGGGCAAAGCCCAAAACGAAATTCTAAATGAGGTTCCTGCTTGTACAGTAGGAGTCTGAATTGGCAACAATGGTTTGATAATATCTCATAACCTGTAATAAAAAAGGCACACCTGGATCAAAATTGCACTTACTGTTTTCACATGACAAGCTTAAACATATGGAAAACAGTGTTGCCAGTAGGAAGTTACTGCAGTTGTTCTTCTTGCCGTAAATTATGTAGCTGGATGTCAAAAGTAGCTCTTGACACAATAATAGTTAAAGGTTTTGGCTTTGTGTAGGTTAGGAGTTTATGATCCCTAATTTCCTCTTCCCTCATGTTGCATACCCATAATACTGTGTGGTTTGCCACAGTGGTGAAACCCTCTGTGATAAACGATGAAATCATAACCCTTAAGAACGCTGCCTCTGCATTTACTCATAGTTCAGGACCACTCTGTGGGGCAGATGCGGCCTACTAACATGTTAGCACATGTTCTAAGGGTAATTTATTTTTTTTTGGTTAATGTGCAGCATAGGCTACAACATAACATATATATCGAAATACTGTATAGATAGATAGATATATACAGTATATGTAGATAGATATATACAGGCAGGGCAGTGAGGATGATTGACGGCAGACTTACATACATGAGTACTCTGCACATGGTTGGATGAGGACTCTCTCTCTCTCTCTCTCTCTCTCTCTCTGTGTCTCTCTCTCTCTCCCTCTCTCTCTCTCTCTCCCCCTTTGCAACAGGAGCACAGAATGAAATACAGCAGATTTCTGACTTAGGCATATGGATTGGGAAGAGGTTTGGGGCACAGACTTAGGGGAATGGTGCATGATGGGAGTGTGTTTTCCTTTGTATGTCATGGCAGTTATGGGGATGGCAGCACATTTTAGAGAAGGTGTTATCAGATTGCATGTTTAAAACGTGCACAAGATAAACTTAAGAAATGGAAGCAGAATTGAATATACTATTTAAAAACATGTTTTTAACATTTTAAAAGCAGCTTTTACTGTAATAGGCTGGTCCTGCATGGACTATGCACTTCCCTATTGCGTGCCGATTTTTCCATGCTCCATATTTAGTGTAGTTTGGCAATTTATGTCTTGACATTACTTTTTCACATCCAGCAAAACCTGCCTGCTATTGACGTTGTTTTGTTGATACTATAATTGTGGGGTTTTTAGAGAAGGATAGAAGCACAGTGTTATGTCTGTTTGATAGCACATTGTATCTGTTTCCTGACTGCAAAACTTCTGTTTCCATGTTTCTAATTTAGCAGTTCCTTGATTCCATCGAATTTCTCCTTAACTCACTGTGCCTGAATGACTCCTATCAGTCCTAGACACTGAAAATTACAGTTAGGGGTGCAGTTCCTTGCATTGACTATGCAATTAGCTATAGGTTTAGTTTATGTACTGAAAAGGTAAGACAAGTCAGGTTTACATATATAGTGCATTTTGTACAAAAAAGACGATGTGCTGTACAAATATAAAAGCAAAGTGCAGTAAATAATAGAACGTAAAATCACATAAAATGTAAATATGTGTAAAAAATAAAATAGTAAAGGCATAAAATTAACATTAAAGTGAAGGTGTACAGAATATAAAAAGAAAGACTATATGCTATATCCTATGAAGATTGTCGGTAATATAGTCAATGCCGACTGGCCAAGTTGCTGTATGCACTTCACTCCCCATGTGCGAGCATCTGACCTT
Organism: Nematalosa erebi; assembly: GCA_036025975.1. NCBI lineage: Eukaryota > Metazoa > Chordata > Actinopteri > Clupeiformes > Clupeidae > Nematalosa > Nematalosa erebi. The sequence continues at coordinate 4,068 of JAVQKI010325668.1, forward strand.
GATATTTCACATATGCTTTGGCTGAAGCAGCCGAGCTTTTTATCATATCTGTGTTTGTAAATGTGTCAGTAATGCAAGACTGTGTATCTGTCTTTGCTTGGGAGACGGAGGGAGAATTGAATGTGTGTTTATAAACAACTGTGTGTTTGTATAGGTTTAGAGTGTAGGCTAGAGCTCTTGGACTGTTTGTATTGTTGAGTCTACTTGTGTTGCTGCATCCCTTTCTCTTGGATCCTTAGTAACTTTGCGGGGATTTGAGGATTGTAGCTGGGAGGTGTGTGTATGTGTGTGTTTGTGTGTGTGTGTGTGGGTGGGTGGTTGAGTGGAAGGGTGTGTCCTTCTCGCATGAGATCTGTCAGGTACAGTGAATCAGTGGCTGAGGTGTGCACATGTCTAATAGTTAAACATCAGTCATTTGGGCAGGTCTCTGTCTTGTTCTTTACCTTCAAATGGAGACCTAATGGATTGTTTGAAAGGAAACAATGACACATAGACAGAGAGAAAACATAAGATGTTGTCTTTCAAAATCTTTTTTTTTCTTCTTTTTTTTTTTTTTTGATATGGCATTAGAATATTGCAGTGTGCAGTTTAAGTGGGAACTCTACCCTGCACTGCATTCATTCTAAACCCCAGACAACAGGGGGCATGTGCTAGAGAACTTTCTAGAATGTGTTGCTAGGGAGATACTATGTGATCTGTGGAAACTTGCCTTCCAAAACTATGAGAACCCATTTTTCTCCCTTCTCTCTCCCTCTCTCTTTTTGAAAGCAATATCAGAAAGAATGATGCCTCTGAGCTTTTTTGATCCAGATTGACGTTTGTGTAATAAGTCAACTATTTCTCCGGAGCTGCAGGGCAGTCACCTTATAGACCTTTTCTTCTTGTAATCATGCCCTCTAGTCTCTGTTTTCCATTGTGTTCACTTTGATTTGCTGTGGAGTCGTCATCTTATCACGCTCAGCCATAACCAGCAACAAAGATCACTTGTTGTCCATGTAATTCCCTTCTCTTTTCTTCTACCTTCTTTTGAAGATGGTCACCACATTGTCATGGAAAATGAAGTGTTCGTAGTAATTTCTGCATCCTATCTTTAGAGGCATCAGAATAATCCTGAAGTGAGTTTATTAATTAAAATGTATCCTTATCTTTCATCTGTGACATTAATCATAATTGGCCTCCAGATTCTTAGACAAGATGTTTTCCTTCATGTACTAATCCTGTGTCAGCCCATCTACCTGCATTATGAGATCGCCTCAAGAGGTTCAGCATGAAAAGTGTCATGGCTGTCTGTGCCCAGCAAAGATGACTTCAAAAGCCCAGAAGCTAAAAAAAAGGGTTTTGAGGAGATTATTCCCCCTTCCCCCGTTCTGTTGTCTTTTATGAGATTCCTCCCTTTTATTCCACCCTCTTCTTTCTTCTCTTTCTCTCTCTCTTTCTCTTTCTCTCTCTCTGTCTCTTTCTCCCCCACCGCACCCATCTCTTTTCAGTGCTCAGGGCACTTTTCATTGGCTGCCATCAAAGTCACTGTGGCCTAATGGCGTGTAGGTGTTGTTACCCATTCACATGGGTGCCTGTGACAAAAAACAGAAGAAGAGAAGTTGGTCTCTGAACAAAAGCCTTGTCAGATGGCTGATATTTTACACACACAGCAGAGCCATCTCCTTGGTTCCAGTGAAAGCAGACATTGTTTAGCTGGGAGGAGAGGGGATTCGGGGGAAAAAAAGGGGTTGAGGATGAAGAAGAAGATTTTTTTTCCAGTTTGGTGGTCATAGTTAATTACAAAACACTTAAAAACACATACACAACTGTAAGCACTCTAAATTGTGTTTAAATGTAAGCTCTACACTGCAGGCTGTATTTATTGATATCAGTGATAGTGACTGCTGCACTGCTCCAAGAGGTAAGACTAGGAACTGCACAGTCTACTGGACAAACTGCTCCAGAAAACCATACCCTGAAGCTAATTTTTCGCTTTGTTTTTATATCTTGTGGTTCACCAAGTGAAACCTTTGCTCGCCCTTCCACACAAATTGCTCTGCTCAGTCAGCAAGTTATTCAAGTGTTAATCCAAACCGGTGCACCCGGAGAGACAGACAGACAGACAGACAGAGAGACGGGCGATCAAACAAGCCAGTGAGTCTGAATCAGTGCTGAGTCACCTGTAACCTGTGGCAGTTCACCTGTTATGACTGGGCTGGGTGTTGGAGAGGTCATTGGAGGAGACCTGAGCGCACGTGTGGCTCTTGTGCCGGCATGATGTTTGCTTTTGACTGAAAGATGAGGAATTCATGAGCCTGTCCTCGTGCAAGGCAAGACCAGACCTTTGCTGCAAACATTAACTGGAACACACACACACACAAACAAATACTGCCTAGAGTTAATACGTCACACCTGTACCAGCATACATGGGAATCTGCAGTGTAACTTTTAAAATGTGCTCATCTCTCCGTACAAGGCAATACTCTTGGAAACATTCATCTCTTATGATCAAGCTTACTTTCACATACACATGCAAACTAACAAACACACACTCACATACACACACACTTCTCTAGCCCACCTCAGACTACGGCACCACTCCCCGGCTCTGTTCACTACCCAAAAAAAGATCCTCCTTCAGTGAAACATCCGCTTGCTATTTATAGCAGGTGGCTGGCAACAAGCTGGTCTGAGCTGTGTATGTGTGTGTGTGTGTGTGTGTGTGTGTGTGTGTGTGTGTGTGTGTGGAGTCACAGTGGATGAGGATGGTGTGTCCTTCTGGCACAACAGTGAGATTCCAACTCAGTGTAGTTCAGTGCCAACTGGTGACCTAGAAACACCCAGCAAGCAGCTCTACCCAAGCACACTCAGACAGCTTAGTGTACTCAAAGTACAAGTACAAACACAGACTTATCAACCACCACCTATCAACACCTGTACACAAATTAATACATACATGTAGTACTTGTGGTATGAATACTTGTACTATTTATATAACCAGGAGAAGTTCTGAACATGACAAATGTAACTCGCAAATTAATGTGTGTGTGTGTGTGTGCGTGTGTGTGTGTGTGTACAATATGTGTGTGTGTGTGTGTGTAAATGTAAACCATTGCCTCGACCTAGGCGCAGTTTAGACAGAGAGGGAGTGTGCTTCTTTTTTTTTTCCTTTTTGTTCACGGTTAATCTGAACTGGGGGTCTCAAATCATATAATATGAGCCCTGTGTGACAGCCATGGTCTGCCATTGAGGAGGAGGTTGCATGTGAGGCACCCAAAGGGTAACGCTGATCATGAGGAGTATAAGCTCAGCTTGCTCACATTCCCCCTCCTCTCTGTCTCTCGGAGGGAAACCTTAAACGGCAGGTGGGTTGAAAGACCCTACAAAAAAGGCCGCAATTATGCCAGCTTTAAGGGAGCTGTGAAAGAGAAAAGATCATAGAAAGTTAGTGCAGTGTGGAACATGTCTGACATCTCTCTGGTTACACACACACACACACACACACATGCACACAACAGATTTGGTTCTTTTGGACAAGCCCTCCACAGTCGACTCAAGAAAAACAACTGTCTTATTCATTTCTTTTCCTCCCGTCTCCTATTCCAGCCTCTGCATGGCGTTTACCACTTCAAACAACATTATTAACACGGCAGCTCTTAATAGCTATAATTGTAGCCTTGAGAGGAAGGGACTCCTCTGCCTTTCATCAGGGGAGTTTAGACTTGAGCATGAGCAGGTAACGTTCACACCAAGCTCAGCAGACACACTCACCCGGCAGCAGTAGCAACTGGGATGCCGTAGGCCTGGAAACTGGCCCGACAGTGTTTAACGCAGTATGTGCAAATGTTAGCCTGCCAACCCAGTGACAGTCAACACACGTATAAATTTCTATAAAAAACAAACAGTCTGTCTAGTCTGAGGTACATTGATTGAGCACTGCACCGTCTACATGTTGGTACACCATTCAAATGCTGCAATGTTATCACCATCTACATGTTGAGTAACTCGATTTCCAAATTTCGAATGTATCAGACTTACAAAGTAGTTTGCAAAGATAGACAGATCGTCACGGATGGATAGACTTAATCGTGGTGGCTGGGGCAATACGATGCTACATTTGTAAGTTGATTGTAACACCTGATGTAGTTGAGAGATTAAGGGGGCAAGCCCCTAAGCCACACAAAGGCTTTGTTTGCTCTGTCAGGAGTTACAGTCCATGAGTAAACACCTGAGACTTCACGGTCCAGAGTGGGCAAATTTGAAATCCAGTCTTGGAAATGAGACTAAGGAGGACTTTGAGTTGGGTGAATAGTGTTTGTGCCACACAAAACCTTAGCAGAGGTGGCAGTCTGCCAGCCATGGGGGGTTCTACCACTGCATCCGTGACATGAGAGGACTTTCCCATATGGACGCGTGGTTGGTCTCTCTGTCAGACGACCCTGTGGATTATGTTTCTGGGTGAAACAGGTCCGACGCTCTGCTCCGCAAACAACATGGCGTTTTGATTCTAACCAAAGTCTCATTCCACACGAATATCCAGGATTATTCTGATGAATTGGAGATGACACTAAATCATTTAAATGTTTTTTGTTTTTTTGGGCTCTCAGCAGGTAAGCTGAAACTGTAAATAACGGTGCTGATTGTTTCTTTGGAAATACATGTGACACATCTGTCTTAGTTTTGTAAATGACACGAGGGAAGAGGAAGGAAAGGCTGTATTCTGACACTCAGGAATGATAGGTGAGCAGGCTGGCGCAGTGACATGCATTCTAAACATAGAACATCAACTGACTGGAGCCAAACCCTATGATCTAGACCCCAGTGCCAGTGATCTCATCGACACCTTGCCGACTCTAGGCCTAGTTTGGCGATCGACAGTGTTGGACACCTGCCTATGCAACTCTTTTCTTATGGATCTAGTCTCAGCATTTTTAATGCACGTTGCAGTGCAAGTTGTAGTGCAAGTGGTGTCCTGTTCACCTGTATGGCTGACAAGCTGACTCAACTAGCTCAGTCCGAAGAGCAATTGTTTTGCCCGTGTTCCCAATGAGTGATGGAATAAGATACTAACGGAAACTTCAGTTTTCGCCTGGTCTATACCACATAAACCGCCAGTCATTCACCAGCTCCATCGCATCCAGGGAGGAACAAGTCGGAGCAGGGGCCCCGGAGAATGCCAGGGAAGGGCGAGGATAACACACCGGGGATTAGAGAAGTTGTTCCCCTTTCAGACATGCCCAGACTCCTTTTCCAGAAAGGCAGTCCGAGGACAGCTAAATGTCAGCCATGTCCCATCATGCACCAGCACCAATATGATGAGTGAGTGGTGGCTACGTTTAAATTCTGCAGATGATAGGGGGCATTGGCTATGCCAGAAGGCAGTGGTTATACCTACAGTATATAAAAAGAATTTTGACATCGATCAATGTGCTCTGGCAATGAATCAGTGTGACCTAACTCAAAATTTGCCGTTGGGTTTCAAGAGCTCATAAACTTCTCACATCTGTTCTTGTGTACACAAATTTGCATGATGATAGTCATGTTATCATAAATAAGTGGGTTTAAGTGTTTGTCTGTCATCCAGCATATAAGAGCTTAAGGATGAGTTCATTAGAAACAGAAATAAAAGTAGGAGTAAAGTGAGTGATGCGATTGAAAGATTAGAAACAAAATCCTGGGATTTTGTCTTTGGAAATAGTTGATAATTACAAAGAATCTCACTTTATCTCTGTTTCCAAGCCTCAAAAAAAACCTTCAGGAATTGTGCAACATGTGTACAACATGTTTACAGGAACCTACTGCCTGAACTTAAAAGCAGTGTTTACAAAATAAACATCCAAACAATTAATGTAACTGCCTCCATATGCTGATCATTGAAATCAGTGGCGTACATTATTTATGGTGACTTGTTGTTCGCTTTTGATCTGATTTTGGGCGACAGCGTTGTGTTGCTCAGGTGCATTTCCGCCCTTTGGGTGGTCTGGGTTGACATTAAACAGGAAGTCATGTAAAAATGGTGGGGGAATTCCAGAGCGATGAAGAAGGGGTGATGAGGAGGGCAGAGGCGCAAACGAGACTTTGTGCGCGCCGGTAAACTGTCGGAAGATGCAGTGCACAAACACAGCTGCACGAACCAACACGTGTGTCACGCACTGGGCCCAGCTTTTGAGATATGGAACTCCATCAATCTCCTGTAAACATAACATCTCACATGATAGACCTCTGGGATAGATTTCCTTGGCCTTCCCCACTGGGAATCCGCTCACAATGGACATCAAGCGCTTCTCCCCCCAGAGTCGAGATGATGACGTGAGATTTGCATATTGAGCCAGCGTCTCTCGGTGTTACTGCTTTGGATGTTGACTTTGTGAAAAAAGAGAACACAAAGGGTCGCCTCATTCCCTCCTGTGGGGCTGAGATCCGATTTCCAAACATACTAAAGGTCACATATCTCTCTCTCTCTCTCTCTCGCTGTCGCTCTCTCTACCTGAGCTGGGCGTTGCCTCAGCCATCTCTTTTCTTTCTCTTCCCTCAATCCCTTTTTTTCTCCTCTGTCCCTGTGTCCTCTTCAGGACCTGACTCCTAGAGCAACACACTCTTACTGACAGAAGCAGAGAAAGCCAGTGGACAGCTGGCTTAGCACATGTACAGTATGCTTTAGTATCAGGTTATTTGTTTTTTGTTTTTTTTTTCCGGGATACACGTCAAAAAAACGCTAGTTTTTTAAAGTTTTGCGCCTGACAGTGCTTAAGTGCATAATGTTAATCCCCTGTTCACCATGTTAAGCAAGTGTCAAAGACAAGTATTGAGACTGTCAGCCAAGGATGTACTGTAAAATAGTGGGTCTCTATTTGAGAGCAATACACTGTACTTGGATAGATACTCAATCATCCACTTAGGCAAACAGAGATCCATCAATCAATCGGGAAGGAGAAGTTCAGTGACATTTAGAGTGTATAGGGGGACATGGTCTGTGCATGCAGTAAAACCTTTTAGGGAGGCCAACATGCAAAGGGATGCATGCAAACACATGTATGTGCAAAGAAAAGCACTAGCAGAAACAGCTTGTGCAAGCAGCTTTCTCATTCAAATCCAAACAGAACCATCACAGCTCTGATTTTTGACTTCATGAATCTATTCACATTGTCATTATCCGCATGGATTCTTGCATGCACGTGATGGCGCATGTGTGTTTGTGTTTCTGTGTACACAGTTGTCCTTGAGTTCCTTTTTTGCCACCTGCCCCCCCCAACCCCTCCACCTCGCCCAATAGTCATCCTTTCTTCTTTCCAAACCACTGAAAAGCTGTGCAGGAATGCTGAGGTGTGGTGCCTGTAATTGTGAGGCATCTTCTCGTCTTTCAGCCCGGGGTTTTAAGAGGACAATCGCTAAATGTTCTATATGAGCCTGGCTTATGCTTCCAGAAGCTTGCCAACTGGGGGAAAAGGCCCCTCCACAATGGCAGGACGAGGAGAGGAGAGGCACCCACACGCCTCAACCTCTGTCACTCATTTTCTCTTGTTCACTCATATTTCTCCCTCCCTCCAACAATACCCAGCATGCACTGCCCCCCACCCCCTCACAACGCCCCCCCCATTCTCTGCCCCACGGGAGTCAC
>JAVQKI010325717.1:0-20638 GCA_036025975.1 Nematalosa erebi
CAATGTTAATGTAATTTATTTCATTTTCTGTAAAGCAATGCCATATCACAATATGGATTGTATATTTTTTATTCCTAAACGGACAGTAGTGTTATGTGATTAGGATTTGCTAAATCGCCACGATCAATGCAACCCTTATGTTGACAGTGCCTTTTTGTGTGTTACTGTACCAAAGGCCTATTGCTCAGAACAATTCTGCATTTGATTTTCAGACCAGGACGTTGCTTCTACCATTTCAGATTAGGACTGCACTTAATACAGAAAATTAGAGACTCAGAAATTAAGATTGGCATGCCCATTATTGACTTTCCCCTAAATCAGCAATTTAGGATTGATCTGATACTTTCTGTGCCCTCGTCTTTTATGTCCTTTTTTTGTACCTACCATTCCAGGATTATTGGATTGGTGAGAATGTGGCAGTGAGGTGAAATTTCCCTCAGTTTTACACTTTTCCTCTGGTACAGCCTACATGTTTTTGACTTGAAGTTCATTCCGTGGCTAGCATATCCAAACATCAAGAATCACAATGGTGTGAGGAAAACGCTGAGTGTGCAATTTCCTGGCACATGGCGAGGATGGTTAGTCAGCAGTATTCTTCTGTGATTGACTCACTTTACGCCACAGCAGGCAGTACGTTGCGGCCGGCGTTACCCAGCCATTTCCATTCAGAGTAAAGGTGACAAAAATAATCTGGCATCTTCAGTTTCGTCCCGCTGTACGCAGTCGAAGGGGCAGTCCGTGTCCCCAGCACCAGCCTTTCAAAGAGAAACCCGAGAGGAGGGAATCACCCCCTCCATCGTGCATTATAAAAATATTTACTCTTATTAACCCTGCGATGGGCCCCATGTGATCGCACATTTATTTTGAGCTCTGTCACCCAAGCGCTGCCATGTTCGGAGGGAAGAACTCTGCCCGTCTGTTCTTCCTTATTCTGTTCACAGCGTTCCGTTGGGCACACAACCAGTCTTGAGTCAGGAGCACTGAGGTTTTTTTTTTTCTGTTGCAGCAGTTAGCTGTGGAGTTTACCCCGCCAACTCCACCTAACTTCTTGGTATCCAATAAGTCAGCAAGATGGTCATTGACTGAGTTTAAAAAAAAAAAAAAAAAAAAAGTGTTCCAATAGTTCTTACTTAGCATGCAGATTAGATGTGGAAATCAATAAATCAGAATATCTCATTGTTAAATCATGGCTGGAATGGCTCTTCTTAAAATCCCACCGTTTGCCTGTCCTCCAGTTATTTATCTGTGATTTTCTTGTCGTCGACTGTAGACATGCGTTGGACGTCAAATGTTTAGATGTCTTACTGTATGTTTACTACCACTGAGTTCTTGGTATTCAGCTGCAGTTCCCGCGAGACTATGGCCATGTCCTACATGCCATGTGTGATTGTAACCTGATGAACTCTTAAACAGCTGTAAACGACCTTTAAAGCCAACGCAGCCACCCCACTACAAGCCCCGCACATATCTCTAATCGTCATAGTGTACTCAAGGATGTGTATTTATAGATGCTCAGAGGGCATCCACTACCAATATCTACCACTGATCTTCTTATAGGGTTGATATTTCTTTGGAAGACGACCTCTAAGCTGTGAAAATAGTTTGAGAAAATGAGGCAGAATCATAACACTTTGAACAAGATTTCAATCTTTAGACGCATAATACTACATTAATTGTGTGAAGTTAATGACCGGACAGAATGCATGCGACTGATTTTCAGTAGAACACTACACTGCTGAATCGATAGGAGTTATGAAATATGAATTGGTTGTAAAATAAAACTGGGTAGCATTTAGTTGTATTTCTTGTTTTAAATTTACTTGGAATTCTCAGAATTTAAAATTTAACTACACCTTTTTGTGATGCTTTTTTTTTTTCTTACACCATGATCATGAGGATTGAGTTGAGAGAATAAGATCCAGACGCCTAGTTTGACCCCTGCTCGTGGCTCAGGTTTGCGTCTGTGATATTAGATTATACAGTATTTATAGCCCGTTTGGAACCAGTTTTCCAGTTGTCACCATGTCACTACTGAAAAAGAATTGTAGTAGTGAGACGTGTCTTTAATCAGACAGATTTATGCGCCATGGTTGAATTCCAAAATGAAATAAATTTAGTGGAGTCCATCCATAGCCATCTGATTTGTTTACTAACAATATTAAATTGTTGGGTAAATTTCGTCTCATGATCATTATTCTTTTTTGTGTGAATAGCACTGTCCTTTTTATTTGGATATTATTTCATTTGATCTAGTGATGTTTGAAGAATGGTGCATTATTTTGCCAAAGTTGCATGAAAATGTTTGCGTCATTTGATTAACTGTGTATAAAATAAGTAATGTGCAAACATGAAGTTCCTGACTGATTCTTGCAGATATCCAGGAATTCTACGAAGTGACCTTATTGGATCACCAGCAATGTGTGGAACCGGTGAAGGCTGCGGATGTGATGGCCCCGGTAAACCTGTGGGAATTCCCCAGTTTTCAGAGCACAACGGTGACCTCCGACACTTTACCCAGCAGCCTTAGCACCAGCATAGAGGTAGGACTCTCCTTCTGCTCAAGCGTTAGACTGGCCATCCACGCTGAGAAGACTGGTCATTTCCATATGTTAAGGTTCAGAGATTTAGAACTGACTGCTTTCCCTGCCTGTTAGTTGCTTCTCATGTATAAGACATTAGGAGGAAGAAGGGCACCCCCACAGTGCCCAAGGATGGCCGAGGCAAAGAGTGCTTAACTTGCAACAGCTTTAAGGATGTGCCATTGAAAGTTGCATGCTGTCTAAAAATGTGACCTTGTTGTCTGTGAAGGAGATGTTTGCTGTAAAGCAAGTTAAAGTTAAATGTTACCTTGCCCTTTGCAACGGTTTGATATGAAGGAAAAAAAAAAACTAATTCGAGTTTTCCTCTTACTAATGTTCTCTCTGTTTCATATCAGTGGAGCATCCACTCCATCACAATTTGAATACTTTTGAAAAACACAAGAACCTGTTTCAAAAGTATTGTGAATGACCAGACCATATTGTTTGTTATCGTTGCCTCATACATTACACACATACATACATTACTTCTTTGAAAAGCAGTTAACAATATATGACAGCTTCAATGCTGTAATGGGTACAGAGAGGGCTATAATGGCTGAAGGCTCATCTGATGCATTTTAGCATCCTCTTAGAAAGGTGTTTGTTTACCCTGGAAGACGGGGGGAATATGCTAATGATTGCTGGAGAGCAGCACTGAGGAAGGCTTTAAAGCCGCTTTGTTGCCGGTTGGGTTGGAAACGGCTTTAGCATGAACACCTCTCTGGAGCCTTTAGCTTATGTGCCTCTAATCTGCTTGATTTTCATATTATCATGGGGTTGGTGTGACTCGAACTGTTGAGGGTTGGGGAGATGGGGAGGGAGCTTTCATCTTTGTGAGGTGAATATAGCATTTACATGTGTTGTTGCACAGCTTAAATGTTGGAGGTGCAAGTATATTAATAGAAATTTGCCAAATTGTCTGTTGAATGAGTAGCCTCTGGGTGGTAGGATGCTAACCAAGATGCTAAGCAATTATGAGAATTGGGAGGAAGTCTGCCTGTAGTTTGGTACAGGTGTAGGAACTATGGTATAGAATGGTTCTTAGACTCTAGGCTAGAACAGAGGACTCTGCTATTGCCACCTCATTTCACTGGGCGCAAGCAATGACTCATGAATTACGACCACAAGGACATCTTCTCCCTAACCGCTGAAGAGCAGGGAAACTATCCAACAAAATGACCACGACTCGCTCTTCAAATTAATAATGAATTAATCAACTATTAAAACCCCCAAAACGATTCCCTCTAAATGGAAGCCATCTTAAAAACAATGCTATATCATTAGTGGCATTCAGAAAATTATTATTGTGTTGAACTATAGGCGGTATGGACGGTAACGGACATGAGGGTCTTTAGGTTGTAATTCTTCACTTGTAAAAAGGCCAGCTTGTGTCAGAGGGTGGTGTTCACTCCTGCTTGGACAATGAGCGTGCCTAGTCGCCATAAATACTAGCCGTGCTGCGTAGGACAGCGTGCTGATTTACGAGCTGGAGAAAGCTCCGCTTTGTCCGTCCTCCACCGTGAAGAGCGGCTGCGGCCGGAGGTTAGCGAGCGAGACACGCCGGGCTCTGGGCCCTCTGCCTTTCCCTGCGAGGTGCATCAACCTGGATGAAATGGATTTGCCAGGTTATCTCCAGCAACCTAATCTGATTACTGGAGTCGTGGTTTCCGGCGTGTGCGGGATGAGTGACGCTTTCTCTCAACAGAGAGTCAGTTGGCAGAGAGAGGCCAAGCTAGTCACTGGTGTACTTCATTAGTCGCTGGTTTGCATGGGCCCTTGGGTGCTGCTCAACCACCAAGTTGCGTCGTCATGCGTAGCACACAATGTGTTCTGCCTTCCACAGCTGGCTTTAGTTACGTTCTTTTTTCAGAGGAGAGGTGTGGAGAGGTTAAAAAAAAAAAAAAAAAAAAAAGACCGCCTTGTGGTCGAAAGCGCATCCCGTAATCATGCTGACCCCACTCGTAATGCGGGCTTGAACATTAGTCATACGCCGGGGAAACATCACACATGCATCATCACAAGGCCCCCCGCATCCTCAAGCGTCTCATTACAGAGATTATTACTGTTGGAAGTCTGTGTGGGAGTCACTTGGCTCGTGAGTGCCCAGGCTTAAGAGCCAAATGCATTGCACGTGGGCCTGCAGAGCCTTTGCAGCCTGACAACCATGGAATTTCCAAAAACGGGGGATAGTCCACTCGTCCTTTGGTCAAGACATCGAGCCTCATCTAAGCCACATCTCAGTCACTGTTAACCCATGCCATTGTGACTAACAAGAACATGCTATCAGTCCGGTGATATGATCAGCTCCTCAACTGTTCCGTCCACATCTACCCATCACTCTTCCACTCCTAAGCACGGGATGTGAGGACGGGATCCCTGTTGCTCTAGGAGTTTTAAATGCATTTAGGATGCACAAAAAAAGAAACATGTGATTAAGAACCATTAAACCATCATCTGTTGCGTGGATGCTTTTTAGAATTAACTTTCTCTTCTCTCCCTCTTTTCCTTTTGAAAAAAAAAAAATGTAATTGTGACAGGACTCCCCCCTTCTTAATGAAATACTACACGTGCTTGCAAAAGCTCGAGCGTCTCCCTCTGAGTTGGACCAAGTAAGTACTGTGCTGTACTGCACCGCTGGGGCACCTCTCCCTGTGGGCGGGGGTGGTGTGTCCGCATGCCTGGAAGCCACACCACACCCTCCATTGCCTCTCTGCTTGGAACATGGGGCCCCTGTCTGTGACTCTCAGCTCATTTGTCAGTGTCCTTCTTCATTTACCTGGGCTGGGCTTTTTGCAGGTCTTTTGTTGAATAGCTTTGGACTGTGGTTTGTTTTGGAGAATGGGGATGCCATCAGTCATTGTGATGTTGTTTTGGTTTTGTTTTTCTTTCCTTTTATTGTGATGTCTTGTGCAGACTGGTGATATGGATTGTTTATTTCTTTATGTTGTCATCGTTGTTTTTGTTGTTGTTGGGGAATGTCATTTCGGTATCGTCCCTTTTTATGTTTGGTAATTAACTCATACACGTTCAAACTGCTAACATGGGTTGAATCACGGTCTGTTTGTAAGTTGGTTGATGTTGGGAGGAGGGGTTAGTATGCTAATGAATGGACGGCCTGTTCACACTATGGCCTGCAGTCTTTTGAATGGCGCTTAGATTTGTTCTTGCACATAAAGCTGTCTGAAAGGGCTTAAATCCCTCCCACTGAACTGAAAGTTTTTTTTGTTTTGGTCCTCTTTGAAAAAACAGCCATTTGCAGCGTTAGTCATGCCCAGACTGCTTCCTCGGGTGGTCAGCGTTTTATTTTAGCCTACACAAGTTTCTCCAGGAGGGAGTGTGAGGCAGCGACGAGCTGCAAAATGCCCCCGTGAGCTCCACGTTACACTGAAACAGAGTAGTTTTGTGGAAAGCTGCAAGTGTGAGGCTTTATTTCATGTCATGAAGTAGCAAGAGAGAAAGAAGCACAGTTGGTTGGCAGTTGGGTTGTGATTGCGTCATGACTTCATGTGACCATTTAAGTATGAAATGTAGAGTGTTTGCAGAAGTATGTATGAACACACAGGCTCTGTGTGTTTGTGTGTATGCATGTTTGTTGGTTGTGTATGTCTAAGTCAGTGTTTGTCCTCTCTTTGTGTGTGTGTCGTACAATGGCCGCCATGGTAACGTTAAGTCAAGAGGCGTGTTTTCTCTGCGTGGTCATCAATATGAGAAAGGAGCAGCTCTCAGGAAGCCTCTTCATGCCCCACTGCACATTTCCTGCCAGGCTGTCCTTCTGCAGATAGCCACCCTCTTTTGCTCGAACAAGAACAAAATGCAGAGGGAAATTTGGGAAATGCAAACTCAGTAACATTATAAATATTTTTCCCCTTGCTTTGGGAGAGAAAAAATTGGGAGGCGTTTTGAGCAGTTTTGCCAAAGCACAGGTCTTGTGCGGCAAGAGAGATGGGAGTCTAATCACTGACTCTACACATGTAAAATATTTATGTGTGTGCTGCACTTCAGTGTAATGTAGTCTTCCACAGCACACCCTTTTTTACAGGCCATCTCTGCATACTGTACAGCTTTGATGAAAGGTTTTTACACAAATGCTGTGCTCATTATTCCCCCATCACCCACAGTGGTGGGACACAGAATTATTACAGCTGAATGTTCACCATTGATCCAATCATGTGACTGATATGTTTTTCATCCAGCTGGTAACGTGATTGGATCAGTGGTGAACATTCAGTCGTAATAATCAATAGTACATGAACTTCTGGGCTTCTTTTCCCTCCGAAACCTCCCTTTGTTGGAAACTGGTTATTGAACTAAATCCTCGGTTCAGTTTGGCCTAGGTGGCACCCTTAACCAGGAAGTTATATTTCAAGTGATAAATCAGTTTTTGGATGAGCTGTTAGAGTCTGGTAAACATATGGCAAAATCACTTGACAATGCATAGGAGTGAAGTTGTTTTTAGATTATGAATACAGTGATGCTAGTTCTAAATTGCTATAAATGTTTGTTTTGATGCTGTCGAGACTGATTGGGTCTGGAGTCGGGTCATTCACTTTCCGTTTCCGGGAAGTAACCAGCATGACCACTCATCTTCCATGTTTACACGGTGGCTTTGCATGCATTTGTTCACATAGTCCAAATGAAAATACAGGTCCATGGTAATCCTGCCATTGACAGTAACCAGAGTGGACATCATTAGTTGTAGATTGTGTAAAGCCCGCCCTGTGCTGGAGCAGTTATGATCGGTTCCTGGTCCAGTCCTTCAGGAAATTCAAATTTGCGAGCTTCTTGGAAACTGTAAAATACTCATAGTAAACCATATTTGTTGAAATAAGCATTTGTAACTTTTCTGAATGCTGTCTTGAACTCCTTGTCCAGTGTTCATCCACAAAGGTATCAAATGAGTGTCTGCAGAGAAGGTTCTAACCTTAGTACGATTTGTGTAGGACCATCCTATTAATGCAATATAATGTCGGAAATGAAAAAGAGTTACGGTAAGACTTAATCATGATTCTGTTTGGGAAAAACGTGTTATGTTTTTGCTGTATTTCCCACTACTGTTATGGCCTGCACCAAAGACATGTTTGCCTTTTCCTGGTACAAGTGAACACTGTCAGATAAAGCGCATCACTTTGCATCTGGTGATGTTTGTAGTCGTCGGGTCATAACTGATGCCTCTCCACGTTGCCTGTAGTCAGTTACCCAGAGAACATTATGCTCAGGCGATATGCTTCAACTTTTGTACATCTTATCTCTAGGATTTACTATGATGACACTCACCGCCTGTTAGCACTGATCGATTACTGACACGATGCTTAACAGGTATTCATCATCTGAGTTGTAGTTATATGTGGTTTAAGCAAGCGCCTAAGCACAAATATTTGAATATCTTGACCAGGAGGAAGTCAACGGCGAAGTTCGAGCAGTCTGTGGGATATGCTGCTAATGCATTCTGCGTTTCCTGCATGGTTTGTTGATAAAATCGCCCTGATATCGAAAATAGAATTAAGCGGGAGTGATTGTTGTAGTTCATACAATAACAGAAGAGGGAGAAAGCTTCCGAAGTTTGTAGTTTTAGATGTGCAGCAGCAACATGGAGAATTGCATTTTTAAGTATCAGATAAGCGCTATTTTAATCCATATAAGCTGCATCGGGAGCCTGCTGGGATAGGGTTAATAAAAGAACGCAAGCATAATTGCACATGTCGTTGAATTGGAATTGGCATGGTCTGGAGCAGTGCGCACCCCGACGCTGTAAAGTCGCCACGCGCTCTCGGCATCATCTTATACGAGTTGGCAGTTGCGTCGTACTCGCATTTCATGAACTTTACGGATATTGGAAGGAGCGAGGACACAAGAAGTGCTAAGATGTAGCTCCCCATACAGCCGTTACGACCGGGACAGCGTTGTTAATGTATGTGTGGATATTCTCCCGTCTCGATCGCGGCAACAAGGGTGCGAAATGAAATGCTGAGCGTGGTGGGTCTAGCGGATACAGAAGGATGGACTGCATATGTATTGTTACGACAAAGGTAAGATCCAGTATTAGCGCGCAAAGTAGCCTCAAAGATGGATGAGAAGTAGACCTAAAGGTTGTCATATTGTTCAATATGACTTTGTTCGGGCATCTTCCTAAGGCTTTGCTGTACTTAGTCATGGTAATTTTAGCTGAAAGAATGTAATGATTCTAAGTGATGGATAATGATGTTAGCTTATTTTCCACGACTCTGAATTAGGCTGTTTGCCATGTGCTTCAAAAGCAAAACGCCCACCTCATATTTCCTACCATGAAGCATGTCTCTCCTGATTTGCTATTGTGTGCTGTGGAATGTCATCCTGATGGAAGACCAGGACATAAACTTAAAACATTTTTTGGGGCCATGTGTTTTCTTCCTTTTGTGCATATCTGCTGACACTGTGTCAGACAAGGTGGCTGCTGATGCTGAAACAGGGCACACCTGCTCCTCCTGGAACTTTTGAAGAGAGGGGTTCTTAAGAGCTGTTGCTTTGGGTTTGCCACGGCTCCGTGCAGCGTTTCATATCCGTCTTGTTTCTCCCTCGCGCTGGGATGACCCCCATACTCTGGTACCTTGGAGACGGTTTATATGCTGATTCTTCATTTCCTGTGTTGGATTGCACCCGTCTTTAGAGCTGAAGTTTTCCCTTGTTCATGGCAGTTTTTTCCACCTGGCAAATAGACGCTAGTGAAATGTGTTCAGCCCTGGTTTTCTCATATACCTGTTCCGACTGATTTATGGTGCATCTTTATTATTTGTGTAAGATATGGACCAGAGTTTAACCCCCAACACACACACACACACACACACACACACACACACACACACACACACACAGAAGATACACTTAAGTAGTGAAATGGTGAAGAGAGAGAGACAGTGTGTGTGTGTGTGTGTGTGTGTGTGTGTGTGTGTTTATGTATATACTTATATTTGTGCAGGCACAGAAGGGGACAGCATGTGCACTCATTTGCAGTGATCACATGTTCCCTGATGGGTGCCAACTTTGCCACCTTTGCAGAAAAATAGCGTGCTGAGTGAGGGAAGCTGTCAATGCAAGGAGGCTGTCAACACTGAGGTCACTTCCTGTAATCCCTGATTAGTCTCTGAGACACACACACACACACTCCCTCTCTCCCTCTCTCTCTCTCTCTCTCTCTCTCTATCTCTCTGTCGCTTTCTATTTGTCTGTGTTGAGCATTTGTATTGACTTTATTTTGAATGCAAATGTCTGTATTTGTGCGGCTCATGTCATCAGGGCTAGCCACAGGGGTCTTCAGAAATCCAGTGGTCCTTGTTGACTCATTAGCTGTAATCTGTTTCAGAACAGGCTGTCCTTCAGCTGACTCGCATGGAGCCCACTTGTGCCAGTGGCTGGAGGGGGCCACCCTCCACCACACCCCACCCCAAAGCCCCCCCCTCCCCCCCCCCAATCCGCCCTCTCTCCGACTCTCCAGCTCCTAATGATCTATGTCAGAGCCCGTTTCATATTGGTCTGGAGCCTTTTGCCTGCACAGGTTAGTCTGCTCATGACTCGCCATCTCACGGCGAAGAGGAGGAGGAGGAGGAGGTGGTGGTGATGGTGACTGTTTGTTCTGCCACCCAGCAGCCTCTAGGACTGCAGGCTGTTGGTAGGAACTGTGGCACTGGACAGTGTGAGTCTATGGCGGTCTTGGTGATATGCGTCCGAGTAGAACGATCGCAGGCGCGAGCATGGCTTTCTCATAGTCAGTGCCATGTCTGTATCTCACTGTATTTCATGATGGTTATATGCACAGCTGCACATCGCCGTTGTGAAAGTGCATGCATGTAAAAGTGCTGAAGAGAGACTAAAGACATGATTAACAGCACAGACAAAACTAGCAAAAATAAAGCTATTTGGTCTTATGTAAAAGATGCCCTCCCCCTCCTTCCAAATCCTCATCAAAGATCATTTGGTTGTTGGGTTGTTCAGTGATGTCAGTGCCGGGCAACAGAATCTCTTAGAGAGAGAGAGAGAGAGAGAGAGAGAGAGAGAGAAACAGTGCTTAGGCTGTAGTCTACTGAATCCTACTGAACGATGAGTTCAAGTTTTGCCAAGAGCAATTTTTGCAAAATCCATAATAGCGTGCATGATTTGTAAACTTTGCCTTCTTAATCCCTCACCTCCCCCCCCAAGTACTATTCTTGTTGCAGTAGTTATTCAGGTAGTAACCAGGGATTACAGAATAATATTTTTATCAAATGCTCTCTCATGTATGGAAGTTGCTTGCCTGTTTGAATGCATATTACAGATCCCACTAAAGCACAAGCAGATGACCATGAGAAGATGTTCTATTTCATATTTGGAATAGTGATAACTCCCATCCTACTGCATACTTTGTGTGATGGGTTTGGGTCCTGACGAGATCTTTTTTTTTTTTTTTTTTCAGTCATTTTGCAGTGCACATCAAGTGCTACAGTGCGGCTGGATATCTCACAGAATGCTGATTCCTCTCTCCCTCCCTGTTATTATTTCTCACTCACTGTCACCATCACTTTTTTTTTTCGCTTTCAGTTGCTTTCTTCTGCCATGTCTCTCTCATCCCTGGCCATCTACCTTCATCTTCCTGTCTCCTCTCCTCTGTCTTTCCCTCTCTCTCCAACCCCCCTGTTCCCTGGCAGCCAGTGCACTATGCTTACGCATCAGCTTGGCATTTCCATTGGCAGATGGGCTCCAGTGGTGAGCGCTGTGTGACTGGGTGTTTTTTGCGCATGCATGGCTGCGCTCGCCTGCCCGTCTGCTCGCTCGCTGGTTTCCCCCTCAGTGGACGCCTGCTCGGGGACACACAGCAGACCTGGCGTTGAAAGCCCTGAGGACCTCCATCCATATCATGCCATGCCTAACCAAGCCAAACCCAGCCCTCTGTCCTCTGCACGGGAGAAACAGGTTTGGTTTATTTCCTAGTTTCCCCGGAGACTCTTGAGCACCACACTCCTCCTGGCCCTGGTGTGGCCATTTCTTTGGGTTCAGGATTCAAATTCAGTAATGTAGAACAATAACAGTCATGATTATGTCTGCCGACTCAGGTACAGTGGTACAGTGTATGTGCCTGTGTCAAGAGTATTAGCCTACATGCCCCAGCATGTGACCCCTTCCAGCGTTCTGTCTTTTATAACATGGTCTTTCTGTACAGTGCACCATGTGATGTTCTGGGACAGTACTATACCATGTGGTATTCTATTACAGTACGCCATGGAAATTTGTAACAAGTTTGAACTGAAGAAAATGCCACATTTATATGACTGATGGTTCTAGTGACTTCATTTGACTGAGAAGTGGACTCTTGCATCATAATGCGCTGTAAATGCAGTTTCTTCTCTGGGGGCGGTAGGCAAATGAGGCTACAGTGATTTGCTGGAGGGAGCGCTAAATGGGTTTCTGTGTGTTATTTTATGAGACAGTTGTTGTATGACTTAACATGACGTGTCCCTGTGCTGGCCACGATTTGCTTTCCGAACTGGTAGATAGAAACCTAAAAGGCTCTGTGGAACAGCTAAACATTTAGTCTGCTAATTTACAATAGGTCATGCACAAGTGACTATGCCTGACCATGTTTTTTCTTTTTTTTTCTTTTCTTTTTCTTTATTCTTGTGCCAGCCAATTCCATTCCATCATAGTCAGCTGTAGCCATTGACTAGACACAGTGACCTCTCAGAATACGTCCACCACTCCCTCCATGCCCACCCCCTCCCTCCTTTAGTATGGGGAGGCTGGAGGAGAAGAGGGTCAATATTATTGTCTTTCTGCTGAAAGAATACCTGATGATAAAAGCTCTCCGGTTCCAGGCACACACAGTATTGCAGCCCTGTGAGGGCATGGCTGAGTGCAAGGCGGCCTAGCCCCTGCTCCATCGTGCATTGCTCAGTGCTTTGCCTCTCACAAGCAGTCCAGTTTCCAGCTAATGCTTCTTCTGCTTTGGGCGCTGTGGTGTGGAGTAGTGGCAGTGTAGCCCCGGTCCAATGTCGTGCCATACGAGATCTTTGGGTGTGCGATTAGATGGCTCAAGGGACGTGATTGAAGGCTTCTTGGTCCCGCTGCACACCCCCCCTCCCCCCGAAGGCAGCAGTGTCTTAGTACACACACACACACACATATTCAGATTTGTCAGCTCCTCTCTCTCAGCCCCCTTCTGTGCAGTTGACAGCGTATGTGTGCAGCATATGGGCTGTCCGACTGTGGGCTGGATCAGTTTGCGGTTAGCGTGGGTTTCGTGTTTTCTATCCTCTGCCTTGCGTTTCGGGTTGTCACTCTAAGCCACATTGGTCGTCATCTTATTTCACTGATCTCATTAGACCACATCTTAAAACTCTTCATTTTGTAGTCTGCTCTAGACTTCTTAAGGCATGTGCTGTGGAACTAGGGGAGCCAATCCAACATCATCTCAGTTTTAGGCTGCAACTGGGTGTGGGAAACATCATGCCTGATACCAGCTCCCAAAAAGGCAGTCGTTAAGGAACTTAATAACTTTAGGCCTGTTGCCCTCACTTCACACTTAATGAAGACCCTTGAACGGCTGCTGCTCCTCCACCTCCTAAGATCCCAGGTTCGCCGTGCACTTGACCAGGTTGACCAGAGTGATGACCCATAGACTACTGGCGTGGTGGTTGAAAGAGAAACCGTCTGTACTTCTTGGGCATTGTGGGTAGAAGCAGCTGTTGAACAGCAAGCATCCTGGGCCCAGATGTTAAAGCAATTGTTCGGAGTAATTCCTACCATAGCGCTGTTATACAAGCAAAAGAATTTAGAACAACATAGACAGAGTTGCGAACGCGCTGCTTACGCTTATTATATATAAGCTCACTTTCACTTTCGTTCTCCATGTTCCAGTTAGTTAGCGTAAGTTGCCGGTTCACTATTTGGTCTACGTTGTTCCAAATTCTTTCCTTTTCCTTGCTTTCGACAGCACTCACCAAGCTTACATGCGCTATGATTGGAATTACTCCGAACCATTGCTTTAAGATGAGAAGTAACAGAATGGTGGTGGAGGGGAGGAAGAAGAGAAGTCAGTCGGTGTACTCCAGGGAGCATAGAGAGGTGTTCAAGACTGAAACATTGAGTGGTTCAGTGTTTCCCATAGTCCAATTTGCCCCGCCATAGTGTAATATGGAACGTGAAAAAATATTTCCGACGCTCCAAAGCAAAGGCTGCTGCCGTTTCAGTTAGTCTCTTTTGTTTGCATTGCTTTTAATTACTTTAGCAATCCTAATTCAGGACTGGAGCCCACTGATGTAGAAAAAAATAACATGAAGATGTTTTCGAACCCACAGCAGTGTGCTCCTCCTCGCGTGCACGTGTGCACACACCCACGGTGAAAGATGGTGCGTGTGTCTGTGCGCTGCTCCAAAGTAGCCGTAAATATGTCACAAAATGACTGACTGTTATGGTGAGATGATGACTAGCAGAAACATATATCGATATTTACCAACAATCTGATTTCATGTAGAACCGCATAAATAATTCTAGTGTCTGAGAAAATAAATATTTTACCGACGTCTTTCACTGCAATCTTTGCCGTTAACTAGCATGTTTGATATATAGCTTGTTAATTAGCACGTGAGTAAGACGAATCTTCATTCCAAGCTCATTCAGGAGAGTTTGTGATGGCTGTTTGAGCATTAAAGGCCTAACCAGGAAAAATAAAACGATGTCCCCACTGATTGAATCGAGGCTGTGATTGGCTGGTTGAATGAATGAATTAAGAAGTCTTCCCGGTACAGCGGCTAAGCTTCCGTAACATTTCCTCGTCCTTGTGAGCCTTTGGAATGGGACGTCTTACTCAGGCTCTTGCTGCCTGGTTGAGGTCGACACTTGTGTTTATGGGTAGAATTCCATCCCGTGCTCTCTGGAGTCCTCCTGCAGCTCTGGTATTCCCCACTCCAGAGTTCCTGGCCCCGTTGCATATTTTACTCCTTGCTGTCATATCTACTGCCACAGTGCTCTATGCAGGGCTTCCACACTGAATTATGCATTCAGGAGGCAGGCATTGAGAAATTGTGTGTGTGAGAGGGAGAGAGGGAGAGACAGGGACTTGGGGAGAGAGGGAGAGAGTGTGACACCTCCCACCCAGCCACGAGCGAGCTGTCTGGCGGGGGTCACCCCTACACATGTGGGCTAATAATGTGGCAATGAGAAATTGGAGCACTGAGCTCCAGACCTTTATTCAAGGATTGGCCTCACTTGATCGGAGCTGTGGCCAGACGGGCTCTCCGTCTCCGTCTCATCTCTGACAACTCTGACCGTCCAAGAGGAGGAGTCCTTTTTTTAAAACGTGCTGCCTGAGCCATGCAGACTAGCTAAGGCTGTGTCTGTACAGGTCAGATTAGCACGGGGGATTTTAGCTCTCAAGTATTGCCACGTTCTCTCTGCCACTTAACCTGGGCAAGATCGTGACTACAAGCGGGCTGGAAATAGCTTTGTGCAAACCCAGACCGATAACGTGCCCCAACACAAGGGTGGCCAGGCTATCAGTCAAATGTAAACACTGCGTGTCCGTGTGGCTGGGTGAGCAACGCACACAGTCTAGCTGCTGGAGGGTGGGGCTCGTGCTTTGAAGGCGCAGTGCTGTAGTCACTGAGGACTAATTCCCACTACCGCCACCCCCGAGCGTGTGAGCGCACACACACACACACACACACACAAATATGTGTGCGCACAAGCACACACACTGTCTGTCACACACCCATACAAACACACACATTATTGAAGTTTTACTATGCGTCCTGCGAAGCCAGCTAGCTGCAGTGGTCTGGCGAGGACGAGCAGAACTAAAGCGTGGGAGAGGAGAATTTCAACGCACATCCAGAGCTGTGAGCCCCGTATAGATGAGAGGTGGAGATATTCACATGAAAATGAACCATTTTCTGCTGTGGAGCTCTTCCCAGCCCACTGCTGTCATTATGGGATCTCCGGAAGGGGTTAGAAATCGGCCTGTCATTCTGCGCGTGAGACTCATCTGCCTCCGTGTGTGCCTCTCTCGCCCTCTCTCACACACACACTCTCGCTCTTCCTCTTTTTGTGAGCCCTCTCTGCCTTCGTTCAGAGAGATTGAGTTAGGCTGGGTGTGGTCACCAGTGACATTCTTTGGTCACGTTGTCTTGTTT
This sequence comes from Nematalosa erebi, assembly GCA_036025975.1. Lineage (NCBI taxonomy): Eukaryota > Metazoa > Chordata > Actinopteri > Clupeiformes > Clupeidae > Nematalosa > Nematalosa erebi. The sequence goes on from JAVQKI010325717.1 coordinate 15,713, forward strand.
CTGGGAGGCCTGATTTATCGCGCTTTAGCCCTTGTGAGAACCATGTAAAAAAAAAAAAGTGCATGTGTGTCTGTGTGTGTGTTAGCAGATGAGAGAGAGAGAGAGAGACAAAGCTTTGGTCATGTGACTGAAAGGAGACAGCAGAGGAGAGGTCGTGGTTCATGCGGTCTAAAGGCTTCTCTGTCGACAGAAGCTGTATCGAGACCTCAGGTGTCTGTAGTGTAGAAGAGAGACTTGAGGTTAGCTACCACTTGACTGGTACTATAGGAGTGTGTGTGTGTGTGTTGTAAGGGAATTTAGTTGTGCTCTTTTCTCTGTCTCTTTAACCCTCCCCACCTCCGTGTGTGTGTGTTTATTTGTGTGTGTTTGGCTGGCACCTGGCCATGTCCACTGCTGCCCCCCCCAGAGCTTTGAAGTTTGCATGTAGCCATTAAAATAACACGGATCGAGTTTCAGCCCCTGCAACAGGCATCCCTGCTATGAAGCAGGAGAGGAGAAAGGGAGGCCGAGGGGGTGAGCTGGACTGACTGACTGGCTGGCTGGCGGACTGGCGGGCCTGTGGTGGGCTCGGCAAGCGTGGCACCAGGAGTGGCGGTGCTAGCAGCAGTCGTCGTGGCGGACAGACAGACAGGCCGCACGCTCATCTGCCCTTTGACGCTCGAGTCCCCCGGCCTTACACGACCTCACATCAGGCCTGTGCTCCCCGGCGCCATGCTTGCCCACTCAGCCCCGCGCTGGCACAGATGGGCAGCTTGACCCGGGGGCTTCTATCTGAGCAAACCCCACACACGCACACACACAAACACACATAGGCATGCAGGCACGCTGGCAGGCACCCCCACACACACACACATGCAGGCAGGCAGAAGACTGATGTGGCGCACAAATCTGATATTGCCCCATATTTCCTGTGATTTGGGTTTTAGATGGCTGGCTGAACTTTAAGAAGGTGAAGTTGAAGAGACTTTGGGTTTTACAGTCCTCAGCCATCCCGAATGTGCGCGTAACAAGTAACAAGACCCTCTTGAAGTTTAGCTCATATGTACTTCTACAGTGGGGAGCATAAAAGAGAGTTGAAGTTTCACCAATTTATTGAGCTCCCAATTCCAGGCAGGTTGTGCAGCACTCGGCAGCGCTTGTGCTGCTCCTAGTCCTGTACGACGCCGGTCTCCAAATGCTCCAATCCACCAGAAGTCGAGCAGTACGTGGACATTTGCATAATCCCGCCGTGATTGGATTGTTTCAGAGTCCCAAAGGGCAGCGTGGATTCATTGTCATCATTTAAAGATGGCTGAGGGGGTAGCATTTAATCAAGCGTGGCTCACTCTGAAAGGCCTTGTGCTGGGGAATCTTCACCCGGGAGGCACCGCGAGGTGCTAGGCTTTTGGGTTTTCTGTATAACCACTCTGCCCTCCTCTGGCCTGTTGAAGTATTGCAGTTGGTCCAGACTTAGGAATTAGATTTAATTTGTCATGGGGATTTCACATTGCTAGCTGCACAGACATATATACCCAGGTCAGAATGAACCTCTCAAATGGGCCTTGTGGCCAAAATATCTGTGTGAAGGTGAAGCTACTAAATCAGCAGAGAGCAGCTGACTAGGGGAAAGAGCTCAGCAGTGCAGTGCATGGGTGCACCACCAGGAGGTGCTGTGTGCATCAGTAGGTCAACTCTGGCTGCTTTTCTTCCCTCTCATCTCTGTTCTGTCAGGGGCCCACAGGTGAGTATGGCCCATGGGAACACAGGAGCAGCCCTACTAATCACACACTGTGTGTAGGAGGTCTGGGAGTGTGAGTGGTTAAGAAACCTGGGTGTTTTACCTCTGTGTGTGTGTGTGTTTGTTTGTTTGTTTATTTATTTCTGTGCACTTGTGTGTTTTCCCAAGGTGGATGTTTATAACTATGTGGCTGGCTATATTCTGTGTGTGTGTGTGTGTGTGTGTGTGTGTGTGTGCCTGCCTGTGCCTACACTCACTCATCTCTTATCATGTGTTCCATGAGTGTAATTGCTGTTAATGAGGCCAACCTGCGATGATGAGAAGGGACAGAGGGCAGTACACCCCCCCCCCCATCCTGAGCCCACCCCGTGGAGCTTTACCAGTGGGCTGGATCAGGGGAGCGCCTGAGGTCACCGCACTAGCCCCTGGAATGGAGTTATGACGTCCAAGCGCATCACAGTGGACTAGCCAAGCCGTGGGAACTCACACCTACGCCAGCCGTCGTCTACCTCCTCCTCCTCGCCCTGCGCTTGTGAGCACAGCGTTGCCACCAGGTGTTTATGCATGGCTAATGACTCTTTAATAGGCACCGTAGGCACGCTCATTGTCTCACCTCTCGGTGTGTGAAGAGAGCTGCGCTTGGGCCCGGTGTGCTCCAATTAGACGTCCCTTGTAGGGCCACGGGGTGGCTCAGGGCTCTCTCATCTCCTCCGCTGGTGCACTCTTCTGGAAATTCATCGCAGTCATTCTGACAACACTCTGGTCTTTCTCAATGGAGTTACTCCAGCCGTCTAGGGAAACTTCCTCAACAGCGATTACTATTTGACTGCTGGTCAATAAAAGCACCGCTCCTTGTGAAACCACAGCCTTTGCGTTCAGCCGAAATGCAGTCGCGCAGTGAAACGGGCTGCATGGCGTTGCTCTGCTGTCCTGAGCTGATCCCCGTGGTCATGCTCTTAGCTAGTGTTCCTGATGTTTGAATGTTAATTCGCTTTTGCTAGTTGCTTTGGGGAAGTGTGTGTTCAATCTGAAAGTATAAGTGTAAATGTTTCTTTACTCGCCTTTGCGTTGAGTCGCCCTAAGGACAGTGCATACAGTAGTCTTCCCATTAGCCCTCTGGCTCACGACCGTCTAACCATGCTAACGTGTTGTAGTAGTATAGCTGAGTCACTCTCTAACAGTCCCTTTCAAGCTCTGCTCTGATGAGTTACATGCAATGCCTTTGCATACAGTGACTTCTTTTATAAGCTGACATTTGCACTGCATGTGGCATGTCCGTTAGTCAGTGTATGAGGTCTAGCCTGACACATAATGCAGGAAATGGACGTTTACCAAGAACACAAGATACTTGTGCTTGTAGGATGAGCACCTTTGGGAGAAAATTGAAGCAACTGCCTATACACTATATAGGACATGTAGTCATCGGTAGTGTACCTCAGGATCAACAGGTTTTTCAGGCCTTTAATCACTATACACCCTCCCCTGAGGCGGCCTTACTTAAGTTGATCAATCCTTAGCGTGTATCCAAGGTTTCCTACTACCAAAGATTTCAAAAGTTTAGGTATCACTATCAGCTACCACCACTTTACACCTTAATGTACTACCACTTTACAGCTTATACTACCATTTTGCACCATTTTGACGAAACTTGAACTCACTCTAAACCCCACCCAAAGGGCACTGACTTCATAATGAAGTCGTCCAGTAGATAGGCAGACAGCTACAGAAGTGTCTTTTCAAAGTGAATGCCTCAGGTGGAGCAGTGGATCTAGCCTGATGTTGCCAGCTGCTCAAAAGGTGCCCTCCCTCCAGGCTGTGGACAGAACTGGAAGAGGAGAGTAGCTACTGGTCTTAAGCCTGTGGGATGAGAGCAGGAGGAGGTCATTTGTCTTATTTATTTATTTATTTATTTGTTTGTTTGTTTGTTTTTAATGAAACAACCTGAACAGGTGGACTAGGATGCCTGGAGATGCAGAGTAGGAAGTGCAGATGGTTGTGAATTCAATTAGCTCCACTTCTCTCACAGGAATCTGTCTCTCTCGCTCTCTTTCTGTCTGTCTATACATATAGGCTACATAATATGTGTGTAGTGAACTTGGTGTGTGTGTGTGTGTGTGTGTGCGCGCGCTTGTGCAGAGCGTGGGACTGCTGATTGAGGAAGTGCGACGTGAGAGTGTGTCAGTCAGATTGCTGAGCGATTGGTGAAAACTGCCAAAGCGGGCCACTCCACCGTCTCAACATCTGACCCCATTCCTCTACCCAAACAGCGGCTCAGTTCTCTGCCTTCACCCATTTAAACACACACACGCGCGCACACACACACACACACACACACACACACACAAACACACACAAACACACACACACAGGCTGCAGTGGAAACAGGAAGACTTCTCCAGCAAAGGAGAAACAGCTGTGTGTGAATCTCGTCTCGAGCTCGAAGATTCAGTGAGTCAGTGTGGATTCACCTCATGTGGGCCGGTGCTGTGTGTTAGTAATGGCGTTCTGACACACACGCGGCGTCTCGCGTATGAATATGCTAATATGGAAACAGGCTAACACCTTTGGACGAGATGAACGTCAGGCTTGCGCTCTTCTGTCAGCGCCTCAGGACTCAATGCAGGCATTTTCCTCTCCAAACAACCTCAGTAAACTGTGTGTGTGAGTGTGTGTGTGTGTGTGTGTGTGTGTATGTGCACCTGTCTCTCAGAACTAAAGCTAGTTGTTCATATATATATCTACTGCTTGGACTCTGTCCATGTGCAGTTCTTTTCTTTGAAGTGGAGTGGTCACAGTGTGGCCACAGCAAAATGGAGGACGCACAAACATCTGCTCAGAGCTCTTGTGGACACAAGGCTCAAATGGTGCACTTGCATGTGCTGGGTCCTCGTGTGGCTCTGCAGAGCCCCAGTGCTCTGAGGGGCTGGGTGGTCAGGGAGAGAACTGGGCATTACGGAGGGAGCAGCTCCAAGCCGCTGTCTGGAATTTAGCTTCCAGTCAAGGTCATGGGCTCGCTCTCGGCTCGCTGGCTGTGTGCGGTTTACACATAGCATAGTGGAGAGAGGGAGAGAGAGAGGGACAGCAAGACAGGAAGACAGACCGGATTGTGACAAATAGAGAGAGAGGGAGCGAGAGAGATGGACAAAGACGCTGAAATGGGAGAGAGAAAAACGGGGTTAATAAGTGGACAAGGCTAGGAGGTCTGACAG
>JAVQKI010325735.1:0-27558 GCA_036025975.1 Nematalosa erebi
ATAGATAAGCAATAGGCTACTGAAATATTTTCGTGATCAAAATATTGCATTTCAGCGGTATAACTGTCCTAAAACTGCCACACTTAAAATGGCAGTAAACTTGTATGATTTTGTTAGGAATAGTGAGAGGAACTGATTGCTGACATTATTTGCCATAACCGTGCCTTGTCAGTACAAAAATAATTCGAATCGCAAGTGGGTTTTGACCACTTGTAACATGTGACTTCCCTTGCAACTTTAGAAATTTATTAAAAATTCATTAGATAACAGTCTAAAGAAATCGCTGAATCCTTCACATTCTGGCAACCCCAATATGATCCAATAATATTTGCCGGCGAACGTATATCAATTTCTTCCGGGTAGTGGGTTTGACTTCACACTGCTTGCTCAACCAGTCACTAAAGGTCAGTAGCATTTTGTTGAAAGTTAACTTTTGGTATTGCAAAGACCAATTTCATGCATAAATTTATTTTTGTGATTATGCAAACAACCCTTTTGCATTTGGTTGAGTAATGCAGTCTTTTCATACATTGCGTCCTAAATAGCTAGCTAGCAAGCAGCTATTGTGGAATTACATTGGCAGCTGCAATGAAAAGGAAAGTGGATGTACCCGCCTTCAAACTAGAACAGATGGTGCTTTAGCAGGAAAAACAGAGCTTAGAAGGCTAACGTTTTCTGTGGGTCGGTCATCAAAGGCAACCTGAAAATTGACGCTTCTGGCACCAGAATATATATATTTCTATGATGATGATCAGCAACACTGCGTTGCTAGCTAAATCAAACCATTTTATTGTACCTCTGCGTGGCCTTCTTTGTGCATAGCATAAAGTTAGTCTCGGCAAGCGTTTTTTTTTTACGATTTAGTTAGGATTAAGTCAACCATATCAAACCTTTCATTTGGCACGTCGCGATAGTATGCCAGAACAGGGATATCTAAATGAAAAACTTGAAACTTCCATTACCACTATAAAATAATTCAATGCCTTACAATGACGTTAGCAAGCTAGCGCTGATAATGTCTCCCTACTTTATTTACTGACCAGAGAATTAACTACACTCGGTTAATGCAGGTCATGATGATCTGTTTGATCTGTATGCTTCTTTATTGCAAAAGAATATGGTGTAATGGAAATATATTTCCTTGATTCATGCTGACGTGGTGTCATTTGGAAGTTTGCCAAACTTGGAGCGTCTGTAGGCGGCAATTTGTTGTGATTTTCTCTTTAGTATAGGTTGAGGTCATTAAATAAACTTTCAGCATCCTACTTGTATTTTGTTTTTCTCTTATTGCAAAATTTTCCACCCCTACTTGCTCCTAACTGTTAGACACGTGTTATAATGACTTGCATTAAGTCAATATCATGGTAACCTCTACAGGACGTCCTACGCCAGAGCGATCCAGTTGTCATTCAGTTCCCTCTGAAACTGGTTCTTATCATCTCACGCAGGTTTTTCGGAGATGCCTTAGCTAAACAAATAACAAAGCGGTGATCATCGTGTCCTTGACCGCAGTTTTTTGGGTGGTGGGTGGGGGAGTCCTGACTTGAGCTGACCAAAGGGGAGTGTTTCTACACCAAGCAACTTTCTGCGTGTTAAACATAGTCGGTGACCTGTTGCATGAAATGACACTGCGCGAGTTCATGGAGTGTGAAGGGTTTGCAGACAAGGACATGGGTGTGTGTTTGCTATAAGGGGAAGTATGAATGTGTGCATATTGCATATAGCAGCTGAACCTGGCACAGATCCACTTGTCTCTAAAGGCATGCTGGGATAGGTCACCAGCAATGCTCTTCCTTCTCTCTCTCTTCCTTCCTGCCCTCCACCTCTCTCCAAACTCATCCCCACCCCTCCCCTCTGTGCAGGAGGAGGTTGGACCCGGCTGCTCAGCTCCTCCTCGTGTGCACGATGGCGAGCCTTCTCCGTATAGTGGCCTCCAGCTGCTCGGCCCCACTCCTCAGCGGCGTTGCCTGCGCCAATCTTCCGGCCGTCAGGAGTGTCCGGACGCCCTGTCTGCGCTTCTTCAGGATCCACCATGCTCTCCTACGTGCAGACAGCCCAGGTAACATATTGGTAAACACACAGTAAAGGCCAGGCGAAGACTGGCAAGACTGAGTTAGACTTGTGCGCACATACATGTTGGTCATTTGTCTGTGGACTGTGTTATCCACATAGTACAGCTATAGTACTATAGTGCATAGTACAGCTCTGGGAAGAAGCAGGCGTTGCCACACAGGTGTATTTTCAATGTGAAACCTGTAGCAGTAGTTGACCTTGTAATGTTGTGACTGTGGTGACATTGAGTGCTGAAATAACTTAGGCATTGTTTCTTATGTATCGTTTCCTTGGCAGCCAAATGCGTCTTAGTAACTTTCAGTGTTGTGGTTGAAGAGCCACCCGTCTTGCTGTATGTAAAACTTCTAATCCATGGCTTGAAGTAAAATATTTTCAGTCAAACATTTTCTACCTGTGCCCTTCCCACTGGCATCAGATGTCACACTCCGGTCATCTCAAGGATAAAGTTTTTTTTTTTTTTTTTTCCCTTCCCCCTACTCGTTTGTTAGTTTTTTATGTATACATTCCACACCAAGGTCACTCCTACCTTACTCATGTACACCCTTTCCTGCCTATTGTCCTGTAAGTAGAGGATTTTTTTATTCCTGACTTGGACGCAAGGGTGTTTTTTTGGACATGAATGAATGAAGTGCCTTTACTACTACTAACATTAGACAGGCAGACAGACAAATAGACAGACACAGTGAGAGTGAGTTGGAGGCCAGCCATTAATGGCTCGAAGCCTTGTTGCTGCACAGACGTGAAACCTGCAGCTGTGCCCAGCTATTTTTGGCTCTGTATCAGCTGAGAAGGGGCCATCAGGGTGGCATGGATCTGTGGTTTGTTGGTGGGGTTGGGAGGGCACAGAAGGGAATTGACCCTTGTCTGCTGACTGTGGCTGAACGTGACCTCAAGGTTAGCAGCTCCAAAGATCTGCTGTCATACATGTCGTCCTGTTGTCATGATTTATTCCATGAAGGTTTTTTGTCGTGTTGAGATTCCTTGAGGAGAGAAGTGGAAAAGAGAGAGAGAAAAAAAGTCTATTGTGTTTCAATAACAAGAGGGTCTGTGCAGCTTTGTTGTTGCACAGCATTGACACCCCAGCTGTTTTCTTTTGCTTTGAGTAGAAACAAGTCTGGTCACTGCCATTGCCTTTAGCACAGTGTGCTTGTGTTGCAATTACTTGATGAAAAAGTGCTGGCACAGGCAAAGTTGTTTGCTGAAAGTTTGCCTTCAGAGCATATACTTAGCCTAAATACTTCTCTAACCACTATGGGACAGAGTGAATTTAACCCTCTTCTTTCTATCATGCTCATACTGTTGTGTGGTGCTACAGTAGGAGCTGTTAGCCTGAGTTGTGTTAACATAGACCTGGGAACGGACAAAGGCCCCCTTAGTCAGTCAGGGTTTGTGACACATGCTTGGATGATGGTGTTATCTATAGGTCTGAGTGCCAGCAGTGGAAATTTCCACTGTATTTGCCCTCGCAGCAAGTGTAATGGGGTTAAGTCTCAGAAGGCCTTCTCTAAATGAGTTTATGGATCAGACACAACTGCTTTATTGCAAAGGTCTTCTGGCAAGAAAGTTGTTCTTACATGGTATAAAACTGTCCAGTTATAGCTCCAACAATTTGGTGTCAGCATGCATTTTGTAGCTGGATACAGTAGATCCTTCGGTGGAGTCTTTATTCTCCGTAAAGGAACTTTGATTTTGTAGTCCGTATAGAACCTCATGTTTATGTAGATACTGTGCATGTGACGCAGGTACGCTGATGCCATTGCCTACTGTTTGTGCATACAACAATACCACAAGGCTATACCACAAGGCTATGTTTTTTAACATGCCTTGTGCACAGTAAACAAAGCAAAGTATGTGAACACATGTCAGTCATAACAATTAAGTCACTTCTACAAAGCATTTTTGTTGGGCATCTGAAGGTACAAACTCCTGCCAGGCCAATGACCAGGAAATCTTTCAAGTCATTGCCTGTGTGGCACCTACCTCAGCACTGGCCCAATTGGCCCAGGAATGTGTGGGCAATGGTGGCAAAGGGCAGTGTTGAATTGTGCTTTGTCAGATTGCCAAGTCAAGGTTTCAGAACATGGCTACCTGACTACTCCTGGTCAAATTGTCACATAGTGATTGGATTACAGATAGTAAATCTGCCAAGAACCGACAGTTTTATTTTTACTCTAGTGTTACATTTGATATATGGGGTGCAAAAATGGCTGTTTTGGTGAATTTTGTTCTGTTGGAGACTCAAAAACAAGACAGATGTTTCAATATTGTCCACACACCAGGCCGACTCCAGGGAACTGGCCACAATACGATCTCCTGCTGCTTATGGTTCTCTAGCCGATTCAGCATGTTAAATTCACGGCAGAAAAGCCAGCAGGGGTTCAATTCAGCAGATCTGCTGAATTGCACAGAACACTAAAAGTTGGGCCAAAGACACTCTTTGATGCACTCGTCACTATCAGATGTTTGACTGTCCGCCATGTGCACACACTATAAATGTAGACTGAGTGTGCTGACAGGGAAAATGTGCTTTATAGAAGATAAGATGTATATTTCTGTATAACAATATATAATAATAGTAGTAATTAAAACGAAAATAGCACTAAGTATAAAATAATAGTAATATTAATATTAATAATAATATTCAATTTTCTCTGACATGTCAGGAGCTTTTTCACCAGTGTTAGGGTAGTCAGTCTGAACATGGAAGTGTTCAACCCTCTGTGGAATGTTTTATTTTTGCAGGTATTCCTTATAAACAGCTGACAGTTGGTGTGCCCAAGGAGGTCTTCCAGAATGAGAAGCGAGTGGCCATCTCTCCTGCTGGTGTGCAGGCTCTCATCAAGCAGGGCTTCAATGTGGTGGTGGAATCGGGCGCCGGAGACTCGGCCAAGTTCCCGGATGCAATGTACGCCCAGGCTGGCGCCACCATCAAAGATGCCAAGGAGGTCTTTGCCTCCGACATGCTCCTGAAAGTGAGTTGGTTGAATGCACAGTCCTAAGAGGAGTACGACCTGATTAATACACTATGGCCAACGAAAAGTGTCTGGTTTAACAATTATAAAGTTAAATGTTTTACTCTGGTCCACTTAGCTGATCCTGAGTGCTGGGCTCCTACAGTACATTGGTTTTGAGTTTGTGAGGTCTTTAGGCGCCTGTTTCAGTGTTCAGTGGCACTAGATTGTCATCACTGGTCAAGCAGCTCTCCATGTTAGAGAGTGCTCTTTTTTCACTATTTCTCTCTCTCTCCCTCCCTCTGTCTACATTTATCTATCTGTCTATGCATGTGCCTTCCTTTTTGTATTTTCTTTTCTCTGTGTTCTTTGTGCTCAGACATTGTTTTGTAAGGTTTCAGTAATGATAAAAATCAGAAATGGACAGGCGTATATCTCTCTCTTTCTTTTGTCCACCTCTCCTTCCCTCTTTTCTGTAGGTCCGTGCCCCTATGATGAACCCAGCCCTGGATGCCCATGAAGTTGACCTGATGAAGGATGGAGCCACGCTGATAAGTTTCATCTACCCAGCACAGAACCCTGAGCTCATGGACATGCTGTCCAAGAAGAGTGCAACTGTTCTGGCAATGGACCAGGTGCCTCGTGTCACCATCGCCCAGGGTTACGATGCCCTCAGCTCAATGGCCAACATTGCCGGGTGAGGATATACACTTGTATTATAATAATAATAATAATAATAATAATAATAATAATATATATTTTTGCCAATTGCTGTATGGCTAAGCATATTAAAATATGTTTGCATAGAGATAAGAATGTAAAATTGGCATTTGCATATTGTGGTTATTTGTATATTATTTAACTAACTGTATTAGGCCATTTCCATGTAAATTCCACTATAAAGGCAAAATGAATAGTTCTCAAATTCCTAAATTGTAGCGTGTGTTCTGCTGGAGTTTCTAGGTGAGGGAATGCTTAAAGCCTATTGTGCTGGGTAAGGTGGCCCCCCAAATCAGTAACATCTGTATATGTTGCAAAGTACAGTGACTCAGCAAGTTTGCCCTTGACGCAGCCACGATTTAAGTGACTTGCACCACAAAAATCCGAAATGGGTTTTGACATGGCATCTCTATGAGGGCTTAAGGCATTTCACATTCCCATTATTTTAAACAATCACCAAAGTCCCCACTTTTTAACATAAAGACCTGAAGGGGAATTGCTTGTCTGCTACTGGTGTGGTGTGTGTGTGTGTGTGTGTGTGTGTGTGTGTGTGTGTGGGGTTGGTGGTTGGGGTGGTGGTGTATGTGTTTGAGGGTGGTGTTAACAGGCCTGATGTTTCCAGCCAGTGTTGGTTTGCATCAGTACTGTCTGCTTCCCAGACAGTGTTGATTTATGCGTTGTCTTTGTTTTGGCAGGTACAAAGCTGTGGTGTTGGCAGCGAACAACTTTGGACGCTTCTTCACGGGACAGATCACTGCAGCTGGGAAGGTTCCCCCAGCTAAGGTACAAAGCTGTGTGTGGTCTGGACACATCAGGCCTGCAAGAACAATCTAGTGTTAAATGTGTGAGGCCTATGATTTGACAACCTACAAGTGGATGGTGTATGTCTCTCTGTATTACCAGTATTTACTGGAAGTTGAAAGCTAATAAAGTAAATAGTTCAGTTTAAAGCATTCAGATAAGCATATTGCAGTTCCTTCTCCAAGAACTATAAAATAGGTGTTGCCTAATAGCATTGTTCTGTGAATAGCTACCCTGTACAGTTTATGCTTACTCTTGCACATCTGGCACAGCTGTATTTTATCCTGTCCTCAATAAACATCTTGCATTGAAAATAGCCCTGGTACTGGTCAGTGGGGTTTGATTGTTGTGGTCGCTATTGTTTTCTACAGGTGCTGATTATTGGTGGCGGCGTGGCAGGCCTGGCGGCCGCTGGCAGTGCCAGGGCAATGGGTGCCATCGTCAGAGGCTTCGACACCAGGTAAAGATGGGGAAATGGTTGCACAGGAAGTTTGAGTTTATAGTAAGAAAGGATTAAAAGAGGAAGTTGAGGTACAGTAGTATGGAGACGACCCCATGTGACTTCTGTCTCTAATGACAACGAAGCAGTAAGGCACCATTACATGGGATTAAATGTTTTGCTGAGGTCCCAAATGGCACAGGAAAAGTCACTTTCGTTTCTCCCTTCCTCCTGTAGTTTTGATAGAAATGTCTTAGCCACCATTCTACTAAAACATGCTCAATTTCCTAGTGGTTTTTCGGCAACCGTAGGCGGGATGTTGATAAAACATTCCCAGAATCTTCCGCCACATAACAATGGCCACCATGTCCCTCAACACGCTGTCAGCCTCACGTCCTCCAAGGGTGAAGCTACAGAGGGCTGGTGGCGGCGAAGGATCTGAGGAGGAGGAAGGGGGGGTGGCTAATTTTTATTCAGCTCAACAAGAGCGAAGGCGTAATTAGGACCAGACGCGGTGGTGCTCGCTGTGCCCACTCGGCCCTAGGTTTCCCATCATTGCTTGCATAACTTTGGATTAACTCTGCTTTTTGTGGGGAGAAGTGGGAATCCTCACTTGTCCTAATCTGCCACTCATTCATTTGTGCTAATTAGACGATCCTCCTTTAATGTAAATGATGAGCGGGGGGATTTCGGGGACAACCTGATGGATGACCTTGTTAGTCCTGATGGTTCTCTGGGGTGTATGTAGAATTCTTGGCCCCAGTGTCTAGTTTTGCCCAATAGGTGGCAGTGTTGTACTGACTATTACAACACTTCTTTCAGTCTCTGATTCCTTTTCCATTTAAGTTAGCAAAGGGAGCTTTCAAACATACATTGGCGGTAGTAATCAAATTGGTACTCTTGTTTTCCCCTTTACATGGCTCTCTGCTGTTTCTGCTGCAATATGCCAAGTCTGTCCTAACATATTTAACCCAAGTTCGGCCAAATATTATAAATACTATACAAGGTTCAAAGGTTCATAGTAGTTGAGTTTATACCTGGAATTGCACATTTGACCTGTGCTTGACTTGTGTTTGAAATCCTCTGCTCTGCCAGCTAAGGTGATTGGCCCCTCGTGGTCAGAATTGCGTTATCGGTGACATTGGAAAGCTACTTGCCCTCTCTCACTGTTGGGGGCAGTCACCCTAAATGTATTGATTCTATGCAAGTTCCAAACAGGTGGTGCATTAAAGCATTAGTGTTAAGTGATACCCTAAACCTGTAGAGAAAATTTTTCGCCGTCTATTTTTTCATTGGTGTGTCATGGCCATTTTTATTGAGTCACACACAACCTGTTTTAAGCCCGTTGAAAACAAATGTTCTCTTTGGCTTCAAGAGCGGCTGCCCTGGAGCAGTTCAAGTCGTTGGGAGCCGAGCCCCTGGAGGTGGACATCAAGGAGTCCGGCGAGGGTCAGGGGGGCTACGCGAAGGAGATGTCTAAGGAGTTCATCGAGGCGGAGATGAAGCTGTTCGCCAAGCAGGCGCTGGACGTTGACATCATCATCACCACTGCCCTTATTCCCGGTACGTCAAACCACCCCCTCAAATAAGAAAAAAAAAAAACAATCAGCTTGTCCATCTGTGTTTCCCCTGTTTGTCTTATTTCCATTTTTCTGTTTTGACGTTCCTCAGCAGTGCCACATTTTTCAGATTTTCTATTTAAGAACATCTGTATTGTGACTTCTCTCCACTTTGCCCTCCATTGCTCGAGCAGTCTGGCCCCCAAGCGTTTCCATCGTGCTTCTCACACTATTTTGTGAGGCCTCCCTAGACCATTCAAGTTCATGTCTCTTTCTCTCTCTCTCTATCTCTCTCTCTCTATCTCTCTCTCTCTCCTGTGCTTTCTCTCTCTCTCTCTCTCTCTCTCTCTCTCTCTCACACACAGCCCCCCCACCCCCTTTCCTCTGTTCGTGTTGCCCCTGGGCCCTTAGTTAAACTCCTGTTAGTGCTGAGCTGCTTTGTATTAAAACAGGATCTGATGGCTGCGCCGGTTAAGGCCCCTGATGTGGTCTCCTGATGTTAGCTGCATCATTACCAGCCCCAGACAGATAAGATGGATGCCCCGTGGTGCTGTGTGTGAGAGAGAAGCCTGGGAAATGGAAAGGAAATTGTGCAGCTATTCGCATTGCTTTGGCTGGTTGAGTTGTGCTCATATATTGCCTTAAAGCTGTACTTGCAAAATGGCCAGTGGCTAACTGCACAGCTAAAACATGATGATTGACTGACTAAATCTCATAATCTTTAGGTAAACACAGTAATTGAAGACTCTTAATGGCAATAAATGTCTGTATGCCCTCTGCAACCAGGCATTTGGCAGTTTCTGTTCTCCAGCCAGGACACCTCTCCCTGATCCTAGCATTGCTAGTGCAGATAATATTAATCTGTACAGGACCTCTGTAGTTAAGCATGTGCATTGTGGTCAGAAGACTACTCCATCCCTAACGACTTTTCAAGGTCTTGGGTAGGCCATGCACCTTTTGGTTCTGTTCTGAAAAATTATAGAATATGAAGGTGAAGTTCATCAAGTTCATCTCTGCTTGGCTAGAGTCACTCCCTTTTCTGCCAGCTTATTTTCAATTTTGATTGATGTTAACTGTAACTGCTAATGTGAATCCAGTCAGCAACTCAAAGACAAATCGAAATGTTATACTTTCTGGCCCCCACTGTGGTATTTGTTTACACTTAAGAGATTTTATTCTAAGTACATTTTGGTGAGTTTTGTTGCAGTCTGATGGATAAGCCCTCATGCAGTGCAGTACTGGAAACCTGGACACCTGTATGAGTGCTTTGCAACTGACGCCCACTTGGCCCTGGGTCTCGTCAGCTGTTTCCATCAGGGAACTGTTTACCTCCGGCTTGTATCGAGCAAGGTCACGGCTGTGTCTGTGTGTGTGTGTGTGTGTGCTTATGTGTGGCTGTCAGGGCTAAGGGGTCGACAGCTGAACAAGACTGGTTTCTAACAGGGGGAAAGAAAGGGTCTGGGAGACGCGCTGGTTCCCACTCACCCCGGCTTGTTTCGGCACTACTGTTTCTTGTTAAAGCCGGTTCTTCTGACCTTGGCTGTGGGTGTCTGTGTTCTCACTGCTGTTCACCTGATGTTGTCAAACGAACGTGCTCACCAGATTGCAGTTGATGACTAGCCTAAATTTGAAATAAACCTCCCAAGTTGTTTATCTGTGTTCTATATCAACATCATTTCATGGTAATATTATTTTACAGTTAAAATATTTGTGATGCCTTTGTATGTTGTGAAATGCTGTAAATATTCCTTCTATCAGCATAACCATGTACAGCGATGAATGAATCTTGGTCGTTAGTTGTGTGTGTGTGTGGTGTGGTGTGCGCGGTGTGTGTGTGTTTATTTATTAACTCTCTACAATCAGTATCCCTGTATTTTTATTTATTTATTTTTTCCCACAAGGCTTTGACATTTGACCCTTGCGTTACCATGGCATTCTGTCCCTAGGTCGCAAGGCGCCCATCCTGATTACAAAGGACATGGTGGAGAGCATGAAGGACGGCTCTGTGGTGGTGGACCTGGCTGCTGAAGCCGGGGGCAACATCGAGACCACTGTCCCTGGGGAGCTGTCTGTCCATAAAGTGAGTCTGGATGGCCCTCCCTGACTGAAGTTAAGGGGGTGGGGGGCATATTAATTTGTGCTTTTAGATGAAGAGAAACAAGTGAAACCAGACATTTCAATAGTAGAGTTTGTCAATTTAAAATGCGTATTTTTATTTTAATGATGCATTCAGTCTTCAAAGCCACAACAAGTTGTGATTTCGCCAGAAAATAGTGTAGTTTGTAGTGTATTGCAGTTTCGGGACATAATTAGACACAGAGAGGTTGGCTCAGACAGATCCAGTTGTTGTTGTTGAGGGTGTGCAGCCTTGTCTTTCTCAGTGTAATGATTCTAAGCTTTCTGTGAACTCCAATTCTAATTTTTGGATTTCTTTCCCCATTAGGGTGTGGTCCATATTGGCTATACAGACCTTCCTAGCCGTCTGCCCACCCAGTCTAGCACCCTTTATTCCAATAACCTTACCAAACTCATCCGTGCCATCAGCCCCGATAAGGACAACTTCTTCTTGGATGTCAAGGAGTCATTCGACTACGGCACAATGGACCATGTTGTCCGTGGTTCCATTGTCATGCAGGTTAGTCACTTGAACCCCTGATGCTGACTTTACTGTACACCTCTCTTGACATATACTTCTCCAAGATATCTTTGCTTAGATTGTTGAAAGATGTTGGTTTCAACTGCAAAATGTGTCCCAAAATTTTTAAAGTTAGCTCCAGCTACCACTATAGCTTCCTGCATTGTGCACACACGCAGTGTTGCTGAATGGTGGGTTAGTTTATTGCAGTTCTAAATTACACACACACACCACCAACACTCATTTAGATCAATAGCCTGTATGCTGGACGGTGCCCCTTCTGTTGTATTTTTTCTGGTCTGTTGTGGATTCCACTTCTCTGTCTCCCCATGCCTGCGCAGGATGGAAAAGTGCTCTTTCCAGCCCCGCAGCCCAACAACGTGCCCGTGGCGGCCCCACCCAAGCAGAAGTCTGTCCAGGAGTTAGAAGCCGAGAAAGCTGCTGCCGCCGCCTCCCCCTTCAAAGTCACACTCAGCTCCGCTGGCGCCTATGCTGGAGGTGAAGAACCGACCTCTTGCCTTCTTTCTCTTTCTTTTAACCCCCCTCATCTTCCTCTCCTCTCGTTTTAGTGGTTTTTACACCACTTTTTCCCTTTTAAAAGTGATCCTCTTATTTTTGTGACTCCGTATTTTCTGGACAACATTGCACCTCTGTTCGGATTGTCAGCCGGTTAGGAATAAGATAATAAAACTATATCAGATTGGGTCTGATACCGTGGACCTTGTGGGGATCTTTGCCAGCTGACCTCTTAACTCAGATTACTGGGGGGAATCTTGATTGCAAGCAACAAAAATTTTATTTCTTGGCGAAGACCTTGCTCTTAAAATATACATCGGAATTAATGTGAGCACAGATCTCAAGGAAAAACTGCAACACTGCATACATGTTCACATGAAGAAGGCCAGCCTCAGCTTTAGTTGGTGGTTTCTGATGTTGAAATGATGGCACCTCATATTTTGACCTCACTTAATCTACTCTGCTATCGCTGATTGAGTGACAAAAATCCACTAGGGGAAAAAAAAAACCTAATCCATTAAATAATTTGTTTCATGATCATAGTACCGATTCACTCTGAAGGCCTTGCTTTTAAGACGTCGATGCAGCACTTGTCCAAACTAATCAAACATACGTGAATGCAGGTATTATGTGAAGCCAGAACCCAGGTGAAGGCCTTGTAACCTGCTGCACACATGCTTAGCTCTGAGGTTGTAAGCCTCAGTTTGTGCTTGCAATAGCATTGCCTCGCCTTGGAGACTTTTATTTGTCCTGAAGGAGGGGCTTGCATTGGCATTGACGAGGCAGAAGAACATTTGTGTGCCATTAAGCAGAAACAATGCTGTTAGGTTTGTCATGGCCCTTTTTTTGGGGGGTGGTCTTGGGGCTCAGACTGAGGTTAATAGGCCAGTCACTGAGTTTAACGTCTGCCATTAATGTTTTCTTTTATTGGCCCCCTATTGGATGAATTAAATGTCACTCTACAGGTCATTGCTCTGCTATCTACCGTCCTTTTTTTTTTTTTTTCTTGGCAATCTTTCCCCAATGTGTTTTTATTTTCCTGCCTCCTCAGAGTGCTGCTCCAGTCTCCATTAAACTTAAAAGCCTTGCAAAGAAAAAAATACGCACAAATGAATTCTATTGGTTACAGACGTGCCAGGAGCGTGTGTCCGCGTGCGTGCGTGTGTGTGTGTATTGGTGTGTGTGTGTGTGTGTGTGTGGGGAGGGGGGTGCGTGTGTGCATGGTGCATGTGTGTTAGAGGCAACCCTGGCCTTAGATCAAAGCACACACTTCACTCATCCAGACAAGCCGCAAATGCACCACGCACATAAATAAACACCCTGGGATAAACAAACATGCAAATTCATCTTCCTGCCCTTTCATGCTTTTGTGTTTTTTTGCCCTTTTTTTTTTTTTTTTTTTTTTTTTTGGGCCCTATCTCTCTGAGAAAGGTACCCAACAAATGTCTTTCCTCCTGCGCACCCCCTCCCATACCCCTCCCTAACCACCTCATCAGACGCCTATCTGTACAACCAGTACCAAAGCCCTTTGAAAATCAGAATTGGTCACCTAATTGGAGCACCGCCTGGAACCACCCCATTGCCCCCCCACCCCCCAGCTTCCCTACCCTGGTCCGTATGCCAGGAAACTGGGAATAATAAAAACGGTTGGTTGAGGTGGGGGGTTGGTGGGGGGGGGGGATTTTAACCCTAAGCCCAACCACCCCCCCCAAAAAAAAAACACACACCCCTTTGCCTGTAAGGGTGAGAGGTTTTCTCTCACACACACCACAAAGCCTACTCTCCCCTTTGCTTTGTGGTGGCCGAGGTTGCCACCAGAAGGAAGGTGTGTGTGTGTGTGTTTTGGATTGTGGGGGTGGGTGAGAGGGGGGGTGGGGGGGGTCTTCCTATACGTCGCCCCACTCACACGTCGTCCCTCGGCGGTTCTCACCTGGGCTACCGTCTGTTTCGCACCTCCGCGTTGACCCCTCACCTCCGGCTGCTTTTATGGGTGGCCTTTGTAGCACACAGGCGGGAGCTGGAGCCAAGTTCAAAGATGGCCTGTGCCTTAAGACCGATGGCTTTCAATCAGCGATGGAGACAGTGGAGGGTGGGAACTGACTACTTCTTCAGTACATGTCTGGGTTTTTTTTTTTTTTCTTTCCCTCAGTGTTCTTCAGCTTCTGTTTTCAGCTCATGCTAAAGTTTTCCAAACAGGCGATTTGTCATGTTTAGGATTCACCTTTTTAAAGGTTAGATGTTTGTTCCATCCCTTGTTTGACTGATGTATAAACAATTGAACAAAGTACTCTGATTAACACTTTGTTTTGTTTGTTTGTGTGTTTGTTTCAGGACTTGGCACTCTTATTGGCCTCGGCCTCTCCGCCCCAAACGCTGCCTTCACACAGATGGTGACCACCTTCGGCCTGGCAGGAATTGTGGGATACCACACAGTTTGGGGCGTCACCCCAGCATTGCACTCCCCTCTCATGTCAGTTACCAATGCCATCTCAGGTAAGCATTACCGCACGAGACGTGACACCGCTCACTGTAGTGCACAAACAAAACTGTTGTTTGGGTCCTCCCCGTTGTTTGACAGTTTGAGATTGGAAATGCCCTGTTATAGAAAAGGGTTTATGCAATTTAAAGGAAAGTCTTTCTCCAAATTCAACTCTTTAAGCGTTTTCAGGGTGGCTTCTTCCGTTTGTTTGAATTTTTTTTTTTTTTTTTTTCTCTGAGGCCTCCATTCTACCCTGCCAGGCTAAATAAGGGAAACCTCTAGAATCCAGTTGGTGTTGCTTGGCATTATTAGAACTATAAATAGCAAGTAATGTGTTTAACCAAGGAGAACCTCATTACCAAAACTCACATACACACGCACACTCGCACTCGCGCTCACACACTCCTGCTGTGTTAAGATTAATCCTCTCTGGTCGGCCACCCCTGGCGCAGGAACTTGCCGTCTTCATTAGTTTGGTTTGTGTGGTGTGGCTTCCAGGCGGCTCCCCCTCATGTGGTCGAGGATGTCTCCCACAGCCCACGGAGAATGTCGGGGTCGAGGTAGGCGGTTTGGGAAAGGGGGGTGGGGGTGTGATGCTAGTGAGCTCCTTGCTTTCTTATAGCTCGCGCCCCCTTGTCTTCCCCTGGCATTAGCCAGCTCCAGGAAAGGTTTCATCGTCTTTGAACAAGTCTGCGGTGGTCCACATTAAAGGCCTGTTCATGTTGGCCGCGTTGTAAATGTCTCGAGCGAGACTACAAGGGGCATCCACTGGCAACGACAATTAGCTCAGTAGACCTCCTGTGCACTTCCTGACTTGAGCCTTTAGGGCTCCTTGGGAACCCTGTTCCTCATCATTCATTCATTCATTCATTCTTTTATCCTTTCACTCCTCTTTCTTTCTCTCTGTCCGGTGGGGTATTTTCCTCCTGTGCTTAACACTTTGAACCCAGTTATTTGTTTTATTTTTTTCCTCTACTTTTCCCCAAATTCTCGCACACGGCGTTGGAAACACTGTGGGTGCTGGAATTCTCTAGACCGGCGAGCCAAGCGTAATAAAGCACAAATCAACGTGAATGAGACGTTAGGCCACTTATTAGGAATTTCTTACTCTGAAGAGGGGAAGAGAGGGAGGGAGAGTGGGAGAAAGTGGGCAAGGAGATGGCAAGAAAAAAAATAGATCTGTCAGCCGTTCAAAAGCGTCAGGTTTCTTTTGATGCTGCGTTTCATCCAGGACAACAGCGGCGGCGGAGTCTAGAACCTTTAATCTACCTGAAACGGATGGAATCAGTTTGCCAGCGACGAGCTGGTCATGCTTCCTAAAAACTGCTTAAAGGGAGAGGTCAAGAGTGTGCCGATGTGAGTTGTTGAATGACTGTCATCTTTGTGACGCCCCTAGGTTGAGGCTAGGAAAGGGAAGTCGGTGGCAGTGGTGTCTGGTGATTTGTCCTCATTGACCTCAGATTCACCTTGGATACAAGGACTGTATTCTTCCATGGCCGAGTCAGTGCTCTTGCTTTGCAAAAACTTTGAACTTTTTTAACTTGGCTGATTGTGTAAGGTCAACCCTCAGACACTTTGGCTTTTTTTCTCTGTCATAAATCCTAGGCTTACATGAGTAGTTTAATACCCTCCCACAGATATATTTGTGTGTGTGTTTGTTTGTGTTTGTTTGTTTATGTGGGCCACATGTGTATGAGTTGGCATTGTGCGTGTGTGCGTTTGTGTAGGGCACATGTGTAAGAGTAAGCGTTGTGTATGTGTGTGTGTCTGTGTGTGTGTGTGTGCACAGTTGCTTGGGGCACGTGTGTATGAGTCGACATCATGCTTGTGTGTGTTTGTAGGTTTACAGTTTGTCTGCTGCGTTTCCTGTAGTGCTTGAGGTAGCTTGTGCAAGAGTTTCTCTCGCTGCTTGCCTGCGATCAATTGCTTCACTGGAATTCCAGACAGGGGGGTTAAAATGCTTGGCAGCAGTTACACACATCATTGACTCGCTTTGGCGACTTGGAAGCCAGGCACCACAGGTTTACTTCAATTTGGTGGAATTACGTTGAAAAGTCATTAAGTTGTTTTCCTTTAGTTTACTGTCCAGTTTATTTTGTTTTTTATTTTTTTTTGTTACTTTTTTTAGGCCATTCCCAGATTTATTTATTTTTATTTGTTTTTAAGTAGGTTTGTTGCTACTTATATCATTTCATACCAGCGTTTGTCCTCAGACCTCAGTCCTTAGAGTGTGTTTATGTTGAGTATGTAATTTAATGCAAAGTGTATGCATGTTAGATGTTATGTTATGTTGTGTGACGGTTTTGAAATGCTGGAATGTTTACAATGGGCTTGTGAAACCTCATTCATAACCATGAGTGTTAATGTGAGAATGTAACCATCATTTTTTTGTTTCTTTTCGTGTGTGTGTGTGTGTGTGTGTGTGTGTGTGTGTGTGTGTGTGTGTGTGTGTGTGTGTGTGTGTGTGTTCCCGCTCCAGGGCTGACAGCTGTGGGGGGGCTCTCCCTCATGGGAGGCGGTTACACCCCCACCAACACGGCTGAGACGCTGGCTGTGCTGGCTGCTTTCATCTCGTCTGTCAACATCGCTGGTAAGTGCCTGGAACAAACCAACAGGTCCCCCCTCACACTAGCCTCCTCCCCTGAGCGTCTCGTTTTGTGGCCTGGGCGGCCAGCACAATGGAAAGAGGGCTGTGACATGAAGGGCGCCCACGGTGAGTGTCAGTAATGAGACTTGGCCCTGGATGGGGAGAGGTGGCAGGTGAGAAGTCTGCTCCCTGGCTGCCCCTGTCGCATCGCTCCAGCCCCCGTTCCCTTTTTGCCCTTTTCGTGAGAAGAGACTCACCCTCTCTCTCTCTTTCTTTTTTTTCTTTCTATCTATCTCACTCTCTTATTCATTTGATTTTCCTTTCTTTTTTTCTATTTATCTTTCCTTCCCCTCAGTCTCTCTCTGTAGTCCGTCCAGGTGAAACCGTTCAGATGGGACGAGGATGACCCTTGCTCACACCTGAGCTCGCACACATCCAGTCCCTCTTCAGTCCCTCTATGTCTTCAAAGCACATGATCCAGAGCCACCTTGTAAATCAGGCGGAGTTGCACAGCCGCCGGGAAAAACCGATGTGAAAAATTGTCATTAGACGACAAGGAGGGAAGGGCAGGGGGAAGAAACAAGGAGAGAAAAATAGTTTGGAACAGGCAGGTGTCCAAAGTGCCCTGTCACATCCGAGCAGCCTTTAATCTGTCCAAAGGTCTCAGTCAGGTCCCTCTGCCCGGTCTGGCTCCGAACCTCCGTCTTCGGTCAAAGGGCGTGTGGGTAATTTAAAGCCATATTACTTGGCGTTTCCAGCCCCACTCTACCTTTTTTTTTTTTTTTTTTGGTCTACCGTTTTGCAATAACCACGCTTTACTCTCCAGGATCTTTTTAAGTTTGTGTTGCTTCCAGAGGACATAAAATGACCATGTACATATTTTACCACAGGTGTTTAATTTCAGGTTTAAAAGCTGTTTTTTTTATTTAAAAAAAAAAAGGAAAGAAAAAAGAAAAGAAGCGTCTGTTCCTCAGACTGTTTTTTGGTGGCGTCAAACCAGCAAGTCATAAAACATCTAGAGTGGAGACATTGGGACGTTTTTCTTGGTCTTCCCCTTCCTGTATTGCCTCTCCCAACCACTTTACTGTGACTAGTGTATACTAGGAAAATTCCAATTACCCTCTTCCATTTAGGTTCAATAAAAGACCAGAGAATTTATGGATTACCTGCTCTTTTAACAACAGGAGAGCAGGTACCGGTAAATTCCGTCTTCTACGGCGCACAGAGCTTTTTGTGCTAACCCTAGATTTATAAGTAGAAACATGGAATGTTATTATGGCACTGTTGAATGGTGCAGTGCATTCTATGCAGGTGATTTGAACCTTGCTGTAGTTTAATGTTTTGTAACGTTTGTTTTTTACCTGTGTCTAGTTTGTTTTGTTTTCTCTTTCTAACTTTTATATTGGTACTATTTCTAATTAAATATGACTTATGGTTGTTGTGTAGGTTAAAGGGTATTGTCTCATGTACATCATGCTTGGATTGGTCATTTCTAAGCTGCTCTCTGTCTCTGTGTGCTGGACAGGTGGTTTCCTGGTTACCAAGAAGATGTTGGACATGTTCAAGAGACCTACTGATCCTCCAGAGTACAACTACCTGTACCTGCTGCCCACTGGCGTGTTTGTGGGAGGCTACGGAGTGGCCCTCCAGACTGGCTACAACATCGAACAGGTGACCTTTGACCTTTCTCATTTAGACTGGCCTTACAGGCTAGTGTTGAGTGCTGTAGAAACTAGCTAAAATCAAATTGAAATATGAATATGAATGATTATATGAATTAATTTTGCATGTTTTGAAGGCCTGTAGCATTGCTTATCCCTTTTTTTGACATCTCATTATTTATTTATTTATTCGTCTATTTATTCTATTCTATTTAAATTTGTGGCTGCTATGTCTGGATATGCAAAAAGACCACCTAGTTAGTGTGTGTTTTTGTCTCTGTGTGTGTGTGTGTCTGTGTCCATACAGATGATGTACCTGGGCTCTGGCCTGTGCTGTGTTGGTGCCTTGGGTGGCCTCTCAACCCAGTCCACGGCCCGCCTGGGCAACGCCCTGGGCATGATCGGTGTGGCGGGGGGCATCGTTGCCACCCTGGGCGCCCTCAAGCCCTCCCCTGAGCTCCTGGCCCAGATGAGCGCAGCCATGGCAGTGGGTGGCACAGCTGGTGAGTCTGTCATGTATTTACAAGAGACTTACAACTCTCTGTGGCATGCGTGTGTGTGTGTGTGTGTGTGTGTGTGTGTGTGTGTGTGTGCGTGCTCCCCAAGCAAAGCAAATGACTTAAGTGAACTGACTTCAACCCAGTGCTAATGGTCACCAGCTCAGTGAGTCAGAGAGCAGGGGGATGGCAGATGCCTGCTGCAAACCGTCGGCTCTAATCTACATGGCTAATTATTCCTGGAAGAAGGCTGGAGAGTAGTTGAAACCATTCGGACCAGTCACTGCACTTTAGAGCAAAATGCTGCCCAGTTCCAGATGCTCCAAGAAACCCCTTAAGATCCAACATCAGTGCACCCCCTGTCCCTCCAAACTAATTTTCCCCATGCCTTCTACATTCTTTATCTCTAAGACACAGTCACAAACACATACACACACACACATGCACACTAACAACACTTCCCTGTTCTCCTGAAACCACCCCCTCCCCCCACCCTCCCCAACCTCCTGTCTTTTCCCACCAGGCTTGACCATCGCCAAGCGCATCCAGATCACCGACCTGCCGCAGCTGGTGGCTGCCTTCCACAGCCTGGTGGGCATGGCTGCCGTACTCACCTGCGTGGCCGAGTACATGGTGGAGTACCCACACTTTGCCACCGACCCGGCCGCCAATCTCACCAAGATCGTGGCCTACCTGGGCACCTACATCGGAGGGGTGACCTTCAGCGGCTCCCTGGTGGCCTACGGGAAACTCCAAGGTGAGCAGAACTCTATGTTGGGCTACTGTCCACAAGTGTCTGATCTGTTGGTCACTGTGGCTAGGGACCAGCACATTTGCAGTACCTTATGCTGATTTTCTTCACATCAGTAGTGCCAATTTAGGTACGTTTTGCTATGACTTGCTTAAGCACCTGATGAAAAAAAAAAAAAAAAAGAAATTGTGAGAGTACCGTTGGGCACTGGACTGGTAATGAACATTGTGTACAGATCCCAATATGCAACCTTAGTAACCCAGTCATGACTGAATTTCAAACAGGTGAGCCACTTAACGACTTTGTTGTGGAGGACTTTACAACAATTCAGACGTTCTTCATGTTCTTTAATCTACTCCAATAGGAATTGGATCCCATGCTCTCTGTTGGGTACACATCACAGTCAGCTGAATGGAGAGAGAGACTTAAAGAATTTTCTTGGAATGTGTACCAAAGTTCCAAGACTTAATTGTTTGATCAAAGCCATCTTAATTGTTTCATCAAAGCCACTGACTTCTGTAAAGCAAATATTTACCCCCCTTACCCTTTCAACCTGGCAACCATTCCCAGCTGACCTCCCGGTTCCCTGTGTTCTACCAATGCTACCCAGGTTCTGTCCCGGCGTCGGTGGTACCACTCTTGTGTTCTGTGGCCCGCTAGTGCCACATATGCCCTGTGTTTAGAACCTGGCCAGGCGGAACCTCTCAGGATTCGACACTAATTAGTCCCTCCGCCCCCAGTCATTTTCCACTTGTTCCTGCAAGCTGGAACACATTATCTGCTCTGCGCTCTTTCCCACTGCTCTCTCTCTCTCTCTCTCTCTCTGCAACCTGGAAAACTGCAGTTTGATAAAAGATTACAACCCACACTCACACACACACTCCCTTCTTTTTTTTTTTTTTTCCTTTTTCTTCTTTCTTCTTTTCCTCCGGTCAATTTGTGTACAATTCCCATCATCATCATCTCCTTCTCCTCCCCCTTTTTGCTTTATCTTCTTTTGCTACTCGGTTGCACATATCGGAGGTAATGGAAAAATAAGGCTTACATGATCACTGTACATCTGTACTACAAATGGTTGGGGCCTGTGGCTTGGACTGGGACGGGCATTTTCAAGTCCCCTCCCAGTGCGGTGTGAAATTGTTTGCACAGGATTGCTGGAGTTCTTTAAGCTTCCATTGTTAGCTTTCCAGTGCTGTAATGGCACTCGCCATCCGGCAGGATGCAGCAGGAATTCCGTTTGAGGTTCACCTATGGAGAACAGCTTGCTCAAATTATTCTGAATTTGATCGTACACATGTGTAGGTTAAATATTTCCCCCCTCAGGCCAACTCTTGTCATTGTAGTTTTCTTTTTGGGGCTTTTTAGATATTGCGATAATGCTTATCTGACTACATCTCCCAATCTCCCCTCTCTGTGTCTGTGTGCCCTACAGGTATCCTGAACTCTGCCCCGCTGATGCTCCCTGGGCGCCACGCTCTCAACGCAAGTCTCATGGCAGCCAGCGTGGGCGGCATGATCCCCTACATGATGGACCCCAGCTTCACCACCGGCATCACCTGCCTGGGCAGTGTGTCTGCACTTTCTGCCATCATGGTGAGGCCCCAACACCACTCTAGGGGGGATAGGGGGGAAAGGGAGAACCGGGCGGGGGGGCCCTCAACCAATTTCAACATCAGACATTTTCCTACAGTAAGGAACTCCAGGGGAAGTAGGGAAGTATGAATTTTGAGCCCTATGGACCTACAATTCAACTCATAAACACCATACATCAGTTTATCCTGCTTGTATTTAATTGAACTGAAATGTTGAAATGTGTTAAAATTTTATTCATTTCCAAGAAGCATTTTTAGTTGAACCGTTATTGCCAAAAGATAATAAGCCAGTCAGTTTGCAGTGTTCTTGTGTGTCGAGATATCTGCCAGTCTAGAGCAAAGATTCTAGAGCGGAGCGCTCTAGAATCTTCCAGTCTAGAGATCTGCCCTTAGTACTGTAGTGTTGTAGCATGCTCCAGGCCCAGTTTGATCATCCGCTGCTGCCCCCACCAATGCAGTGACACGACGCTGTCTGAACTCTGGCCACCTGACAGCAGGAGTTCCTCGCAGCTGCACATCATGGGCGGTTGCATTGCTGCCTCTGCGCTCTCTTGTCCTTTTCCTCCAGGCTCATTGTGGGTTTTGAAGGGTGGGGGGTCATGAGTGTGTGCCTCTAATGTCCCCTAATAAGAGGAGGAAATTGGACCCTTCATTTATGACCACACGGGTCATTAATAGAGTCTGTGTGTTCTGTCTCTGTGTGTGTGTGTGTGTGTGTGTGTGTGTGTGTGTGTGTGTGTGTGTGTGTGTGTGTGTGTGTGTGTGTGTGTTCACATATGCGTTCAGAATGGGTAGATAGGCCTCACTCGTAGACCCAGCAGGGTTAATGGGGAAGGCTCTAGAATGTTCCACTTCAAACTAAAGATGCACAGACAGACAGACACAGAAACAAATACTTTATTGGCTAAAAGCATAATTTTTAATAAAGTACTGAGGGGCTCACTGAAGTATGATGATGGAAGAAAGGTAAACAAGGATGATTAAATTTTAGCTGTGTGCCCAGAAAGAGGGGATGTACGCTCTTTTCAAGCTACACTAAATTTTAGCTTTTAGGAATTTGAGCAGGTTGTCAACAGTTCGGAAAAAAAATTAATAAAGTCTGGTTTCTCGCTTGTTTGGGAGGGGGGCAGGTGATTTGATATTGTTCATGTGTTGCCCTCTTTGTGTTTGATTGAGTGTTTCATTACATATTGTGTGGTAGCTGGCTTTGTTTAAGCCCCCTTCTCCCCAAGGGACGGAGGAGACTGGAGACGCGCATCGGCATGATATCATAGAAAAGCCTGAAATGAAATACTTTATGTTTTGACAAACGTCCTCATGCCTGGTGCAGGCCAGTTGGAAATAAACCTGGGTTAAAGAATGAATGAATGAATAAATAAATAAATAAATAAAAATAATAATAACCTGAAGCCCCTCTCCCTGTCCATGATCAGATTTCCCTCCAATTTACTGCTGGATTAGTTCTTTAAAGAAGCAACAAAATGCCCGCAGTGCTGTTGTGTGTCGTAGAAAAATCAGACGTAGGCCATACACTCAACAACATCTGTGATGTATAGGCTGGTGTTTTTCACGTGTATAGGGTTTCAGTAGATTACCAAGAAGAAGGGGTGAGGAACTGAACCTTAAGGAATTGATAAGTGAAATGTGTCTGGAATTGGATCAGTATGTCTGTAAATATTTTCACCTCATTCATCTCGCTCTTTATCTCTCTCTCTCTGAAAAATGAATAAACATTTAGTCCTAGTTGATTTGCTGAGTCTCAAGTGAGCTGAACTGTAGATCCCCCCCAACCCACCCCCACCCCCACATACACACACACACACACACACACACACACACACACACACACACACACACACTGTAGATCAGACCAGATCACCATCAGATCTAAAAAAATATGTGCCATAGTCATATTTGGTTTCCTATAATTGGTCATAATGTATGTGGTTTGGATGGTGTGGATTTATTGTTTGATTATCTCTTCCCACAAAGCTTCTGTTTTAACATTCCATGTTATCGTGACGTTCTAGAAGTAGTTTGGGGAAACAAAACTGTTAAAAGCATTGTCTTTGTCTTTATCGTTGATGCAGTCTATAACTCACATCTCGTTGGATCATTCCCATTACTGTACTGTACATTACTGCGCTCCCTTCCCTCTCTGTAGGGTGTGACACTGACAGCAGCCATCGGTGGTGCGGACATGCCAGTGGTCATCACTGTTCTGAACAGCTACTCAGGGTGGGCCCTGTGTGCAGAGGGCTTCCTCCTCAACAACAACCTGCTGACCATTGTCGGTGCCCTCATTGGGTCCTCGGGAGCCATCTTGTCCTACATCATGTGTGTGGTAAGCAGTAAAGTACATACACACATACACACACACACACACACACACACACACACACTACATACAGTAAAGTACTTAAGCAAGCAAACATACACATGTCTGCATGCACTCACATAATGCACACACAGTCTCTTACTTGATCTCTCTCACACACACACACACACACACACACACACACCCCACATCATTCATGTCATATTCTGACCAGTGTTTGTTTTATAAGGCTTGCATAATTGTAGTAATGATGGCGAATTGCTTTATCCACGTGGGTGTCTGTGGTGTGGGTTCTCCCCGCCGCCATGTCCTCATGTAGGAAGGGTTTTACTACTTGTAAAGAATGGCTGGAAAATGAGAAGCACATACACACCTGTCACAATGGGTTACTGTACGCTGAAGTTTATGTTGAGTGTAAATCACCCAGCTGGCCTGGGTTTACATCGGTGTAACTTTATATGCGGTCAGTAACCAACGCTGCAAGGCTAACAGGGCTGAACCCCAATGGCTTCCCAATGCCCTAAGCCCTAAACCCTTGAAGACTTCACAGGTATGATTTATACCTGTTTTATGATTGGCTTATTCATGTCTGTTAAGTCTTTTGAGGGTTCAGGGGTTACTGCTTAGGGAAAACATCAAGATTCAGCCCAGGCTTTCATGTTTTTCTTCCTCTCTTTTCCACTGAGAGGCACTCTCTTTCTTTTTCTCCATTTGTATTTGTTTTTATTGGTATCTATCTTTTTTTTTTTTTTTTTCTTTGTTTTTGTGCAAGAGTAGTGGAAAAACAAGCTAATGTTCTAAGATGGAATCTCCCCTCTTTGTTTACATTGTTTGTTTGTACTCTCTTGTGTGTCTGTCACCTGCGGAAATGATGATGTTGTGGTTGTTGTTGTTGTTGCTGCTGCTGCTACTGCTGCTGCTGTTGTGGGGAACCAGGCAATGAACCGCTCACTGGCTAACGTCATCTTGGGTGGCTACGGCACATCCTCTACCGGCACTGGCAAGCCAATGGAGATCACCGGCACACACACTGAGGTGAACGTGGAACAGAGCGTGGAGTTGATCAAGGAGGCCCAGAGCATCATCATCGTCCCAGGTAAACACAGACACACAGACGTTATGTATATGAATTGCAGGGTTCAGGTGTCCACACACACACACACACACACACACACACACACTCAGACAGAGAGTCTGGGTGGTCATACAAGTTCTCTCTCTTGCTCTAATGCTGCTTCTTAGCAGTGGGCTTGTACAAACGTTTCAACATGTTATGGCTGTTTGGCTAACCTTGCGTAACCTCATTACATCATAAGCAATTTTCTAAACACACCCCCTCCCCTTACCCCCTCCACCCCCGTCTTAGTGCACCTCCCCAAGAGAGGCCGTAGGCACACAGGCTGAGGTGGTCTTGGAAAGAGATGTTCACTTTTTTTTTTTTTTTCTTCAAATAACCGTGACTGACTGACTCGTAAATGTGTAATATTTGTCCTTCCATCTCCACCCCTTTCCTTGTCATTTTCTCGAGGTGGTATGCGAACCTCTCGTTAGGGACACCTCAGCCTTACGATGAAATGTCAGCTTTATCACTTCTGGAAAGTTCTTTGACCTTGCCTCTCCTTTTCAGTCCTTGTTGCGCTGCCATTCCCTCCAGTTGCGTGCTTTAGGGTAATGGATCAGAGTTTTTGAAACACGGATATAAAAAAAGTTTAACCTTCCATACCAGCTGGGCGTTTTTGTGTTGCCTAATTATTTGCTTAGAGTTGTAGATCAAACTCCCGTCTGCGAATGACTCCCTGTGTTTTCTCAGTGTTGACTGGCCTGCTCCTCAAAAAAAGATCGTAGGAGGCCTCCAGGGCCCCGGTCAGGGCCGCCGGCAAGCGTGGCAGCTTCTCGCTCCACTTTGTTCTCCACGACGGACTGTTTTACAATTGTGTTTTATGATCCGACTGCAGGTCAGGGGGAAGGGAGGGTTGGATCAAGGCTTTGGAGGCGACAGGACAGTGGAAAAGACTGGGATGAAGGGGCACGGGGCTAGGGGTTTTGGGGGTGGTGGTAGGGGTGGTAGGGGAGATGGGTGGACGATTAGATGGAGGACTGAAGTTCGAAACAGAACAGGAGAAATGATAATAAAGCCACTCTCCAGAGTAAACAAGGCGACGGGGCCAAGCACAACAGAGACGGCGCTTTTTATTTAAAACAAATGGCTGTCCAACAGCCTCACAGGCATCCAAACCTCCTGCACATCCCCCCACCCACCCAAATACACACACACACACACCTCTCTCTTCCGCACTCTTCCTCCCACTGCTTGCGACTCGTGCTCCACCGTGCTCTGTTGTGGTGTGTGTGAGAGAGACTCTGTGTCAGAGGGGAGAGACCGACTGGCACGTCAAAGTGCCCCCTTCTCTTTCCCAGGGAACTGGAGAGAGGATGAACTCCAGGGCCACGCACCCGGCTGTTAGCTGACCGAGGCTAATCCTCCATTTTGTTTTTTAGTTGATTCCCGGTAATCCTTAGCTGTGCTGGTGCCACCGGCCAGGTCGGGTCAACACATTTGAACCCTCGGTATTCCACAAGAGCTGATCTGTGTTGGATGCTGCAGGCTGTGTTAAACTCAATCCCTAAAAAAAAAACAAAAAAGGTCCCCTAGTGTTATGATCTGCTGCTCTTGCTCCGGCGTGCAAATGCGAGGCCCCAGCGAGTCTTGTTTTCATTTTCACGTTTCACGTAATTGGACCAGTCGCAGTCACTTTGCCTGATTGACATCTGTGGAAACATTTAGAACCCCCTTTTTTTTTTTCTTTTTTATTATGGGGTCTTGCTGAACACCGGCACTCTTTCTGGGTCAGATTGTTTTCGTTTTTGGAGAAATGCTGGTGTTTTAAAAAGGAGTGGTATGAAAGTGGAAAATCATTAAAGAGGATGTGTGGGAAGGCGAGGGCGTAGGGGGGTGTGGGGTGGATGGCAGCACACCCTACCTCAGTAAACTTTGTCCAAAGTAAGGCTTAGACTTCTGTTGTGACAGACCTAAATTGAATAAACTAAATTGCCGTTTCATACACACAAACTCCACGTTGCAACTTACCAGGAACAATCTGGCCACATTTGACAGTCACTCCTCCTCCTCACGACGCACCAAAGAAGGAAGTCGAGTTGGTCGATGGTTTGGCGACGCCGACGGGAGCACTTCCTTATTGAAATCACGTCTTTCGTTGTATTTATTTGAAAGGAAAAGGCTGCTTTGTGCTGCTTCGGATCATAAATGTTGACTGGCTCCATCTGTGGGTTCTCAAGCACTGTTATACAGAGCGCTTCTGACTAGAGTGGAAATAGGCAGGGATTGAAGCTATTTCCAGTGAGGGGTCTCTGCAGCTTTGATGTCGCGGCAGTTGTTTTACGGTATTTGTTTATTATGTTATAAAATGAGCAGGTCAATTATTTCATCTCCTTTCGAAAAAATGAGAGGAGCTCCCTTGTGCGTTGCTGTATTGAAACCACATTCTACAGTTCCACCCAATTCATTATGGAATTCAGCGGTCCACAGGGTATTGAAGTGATCGTTTAAGCTCTTGCATTGCGTATGTGTGTGTGTGTGCACAAGTGACAGACAGAGCATAGAAATTACTGTGTGTATATTGCTAAAAACCGATACGTGTGTGTGTGTGGGGGTGTGAGACAAAGGTTTGGTCATTGCATTACCAAAGTCATTTTTCTACCTTTAACAGAGATGTATTTTTGCAGGTTATGGTCTGTGCGCTGCCAAGGCTCAGTACCCCATTGCTGAGCTGGTCAAGATGCTGACCGAGATGGGCAAGAAAATCAGGTATGGACCTACCCATTCAGCCTCAAACCTCAAATATTGAATATTTCAGCCTTAAACATTGAATATTTGTTTGCTGTAAGCTACTTGTATAAGGAAATTAACATTTAGAACCAGCGATCAATGTGGTCTTGGT
>JAVQKI010325894.1:0-11864 GCA_036025975.1 Nematalosa erebi
ATGTGAGGTCATTTGAACTGCTTCTTTAAAAAAAGAAAGAAAAAAAAAAACGTATGTCCTAACGTTCTATATTCAAGGTCTGATGAATGGGTTCTGAAAGGGATTTCTGGCTACATCTATGGGTTGTACCTGAAGAAGACCTTTGGTGTGAATGAGTACCGTCACTGGATTCGGGAGGTATGAGCAACCAAGTCTTCACAGCCAGGCGTTTGTTTTTCCCAAAAGCATAGTAGCTAACCAGTTATCAACTTAGTTGGTTGCCAACGCACAATTGCAATTTGTTACAAACTAAATTAGCAACTATGCTTTTGGTAAACAGACCCTTGGTCTGGTCTTGCATTTATTTAGTTGGCACATCTCTTAGCTCTTTGGTAGTTTGTCCTCTAACATGATTGTTTCTCCTACTGATGGGTGCGATGTGTGTGTTTTAACTGATGCCACAGGAGCTGCACAAGATTGTGGAATATGAGCTGAAGATGGGGGGAGTTCTGCTGCACCCTACCTTTGGAGGAGGGAAGGAGAAGGACAAGTAACCACACCTTTCATTTTCACTCCTACCCTGTTCAGTTTCACACTTATCAGGGTTCAGTTACAGTCGTCAACAGCACTGTGCTTTTTTCCCCATAAACCAATGGACTTCACACGTAAGAATCTATAGGCAGTATTATGGCCCAGGAGGTACTGGAGAGTGTGAGTGGTCGGAGGGCCAGATCGTAATG
Source organism: Nematalosa erebi (assembly GCA_036025975.1). Taxonomy (NCBI): domain Eukaryota; kingdom Metazoa; phylum Chordata; class Actinopteri; order Clupeiformes; family Clupeidae; genus Nematalosa; species Nematalosa erebi. The sequence continues at coordinate 720 of JAVQKI010325894.1, forward strand.
AGAGTGTGTGTCAAATTGAATTACACCCCGTGCCTCTCTGGTCTCTGAACCAGGGGTTTGAGCATGGCCGCGTAGAACAGAGACTTTTTCAGTCTAGTTCTAGAACGATTTCAAAATCCCCCAACTGCTTGAAAAACAGCCTCTGAGTAGAACTACTTATTGACCTCCCATAAAACGACTTGGCACCAGACTGCTCATTTGTCATAAATCAGTTCCCCACTGAAGTGTTTTGAGAGCTGTTTGCAAATTATCCCAGCGCTAACTCAAGCGCTGTGAGGCGCCTGTCAGCGACTAGGTAATAACCACTAATGCCACAGAGTAGAGAAAAAAAAAGCAGAACATAAAGGCTGTCTGTCTCGCTTGTTTTGTTTTCTTGTTTTTGTTCTGTTTGTTTTGTCTGTATTTTTTTCTCACTTTGTTGTTTTTTCTCATTTAATTGCTTGATTTGTTTTGTTTGCTTTGCTATCTCTTTCTCTCTCTCTTTCTTTCTCTTTCCCTGGTGCTCCATCTGCATCTGTTTTTCATCAGTCCGACACCTCACTTGCACTTCTCCATCAAACACCCGCACACGCTGTCCTGGGAGTACTACAAGATGTTCCAGTGCAAGGCCCACCTGGTCATGCGGCTGATCGAGAACCGGATCAGCATGGAGTTCATGCTTCAGGTGACTCTTGGCAGCACAAAGTTATATGTGCGCTGAGCCTCCCTTCCCCTGATCGATCTGCTTTCTGAATTATTTCCCAAAAAGTTCAATACCCACTCTGTGCCGTCTTAGGATTTTGGTTGTTTTTCCAGTCATGGATTTCAGAATTTGTACATTTCTGGCATAGATCATTGGCTTTGTTTGAATAGCTTCTGGAAACTCTTTTCCTCAGCACTTTATGGAGGAAGCATTAATCTATATTATACGGTGTGTGTGTGCGTGTGTGTGTGTGTGTGTGTGTGTGTGTGTGTGTGTATAACTGCAGGTCTTTAACAAACTGCTGAGCTTGGCCAGCACCGCCTCTTCCCAGAAGTACCAATCTCACATGTGGAGTCAGATGCTGGTATCGACCTCCAGTTTCCTCAAGTCCATCTCCAACGTGTCTGGCAAGGACATCGGTCCCCTCATCAAGCAATGGGTGTATCCCTTTACAGCCGCAGAAGCTTTCTTCTGTTGCCAAAGTCGTGGTATTAGATACGAACAGCTTACATAAGCGAGCTAGACACTCTAATCTTGCTCTAAGAAAAAGCAAGAGGCAAAACAGCAACAAAAAGCAACAAATACTACTAAAATATCAAAAACTATATCTGTCAGTAGATAAATCCCACTTTTTTGACACCTGAAGTTGCATATGTTGTTTGATTTGCAGACTGATAAATTTATTTTTGACAGGTAAACCCACATCATTGTTTTGTCCTGGTCTGTGTTGCACATGTCTGTCTGATACGTGATGTTGCTTTTATGGCTGAAGGCTGCATGTGATGGATGATTGGGTCAAAGCTTTGAGTTCTTGCCTTGACCTCCTTACCCAGAGATCAGAGTGGGGTGGTGAAGTTCTATGGCAGCTTTGCCTTCAACAGGAAGAGGAATGTTCTGGAGCTGGAAATCCGCCAGGATTATACCTCATCCGGCACACAAAAATATGTGGTAAGAGCCCGCTTGTGTGTGGCAGCCCACTTTCATGGTGGTCTTCAGGTCAGGGGGGCCGGCAGGTGTTTTTCAAAGGAACCTGAAGAGTGTTTCTTTGGTTTCCGCAGGGCCCCATCAAGGTGACGGTCCAGGAATTGGATGGCTCCTTTAACCACACCCTGCAGATAGAGGAGAACAGTCTCAAGCATGATATACCCTGCCACTCTAAGAGCAGAAGGTGAATGAGCCTCGCAGTGCAGTGAGATATGCAACCGCCTTTATAGTACTGTCTTAATGACCTCATATTAAAGCCTTGTTTTTTGATTGTTTATGATGAAATACAATGATTAAGATTGTAATTTGACACTTTTTTGAGAGTTTTCGGTTGTTGCTATCCTGTCTTAGTTGAAATCTAGTGTGTTTAACTTCTTAATTTCTTACCCACCCATTAGACCCCTGTCACTATAGCAATAAGCATCACAGCATGAGCAACCCTCTCTATTTCCTAAACAATCTTTACTTTGACACAATGATATTGTTTTGGTTGCCAAATGATGCCAATGTCCTGCCTCATCTAACCTGACCCCCCACTGACTGTCGCATCTTATCATTCTCACAGAAACAAGAAGAAGAAGATTCCTCTGATGAATGGAGAGGAAGTGGACATGGACCTGTCAGCCATGGAGTAAGACTTTCCTGTCGTCTCTCTCTTGGTCGTTCACTGTCCTTAGGCTTCTCTGATGCTGTTTCTCTCACCAAAGTCTGATTGACCCATGACCCTTCAAATGTCTGCTGCATTTTACCATCCAGGCTTAAGGCCTTTAATATCATTTGACGATCACAGGAGCAGATGCAAAGTGTCATAAGTACTTCATAGGTAGCTATGGTGTTGTAGAGGAAACACGTATTTTGTTAATTGTAGAACAGCTTTAAAAACCTCACATTTGTGCAATATTTGTAAGTAATATGCTCCTCTGTCACAGCATACAGCATTTGAGTTGAGCATTCCTGCGTATTCCTGCTTCTGTGTTCCCTCGCTGAAATGTGTGTTACAGCTGATGTTTCTTCCCCCCTCAGAGCCGACAGCAGTAGGGGAAAGGACAGGGCCAGCAACAGCAGCTTTCTGGAGCTAGGGTGAGCTGGAGGCCTGAGAGGAGGAGAGAGAGAGAGAGAAAGAGAGAGAGAGAGAGAGGGAACAGAGAGGAGATGAGAGGAAAAGAGGGTTGATGTGAGGACATCTGCGTGGCTGCCCAGTTTGGTGCACAGCTTTGCCTTGGGATCCTCCATGCTATTTACTATGACTGTGAGGAGGACTGTCACCTCACTGCTGTAACAATTACATGTGGTAAAATAACACCCTCAGTCCAACACCATGGTAAAGGCCTTAAGTCTGACTCTAAATAAACTTGCGAAAATTATTGCCCTTGTCAAAACACCAGCCCAGGATGGTGGTTGATGATGATAGTCAGGTATGTGCTTAAGTAGTGTTAATCTTTCTTGTGTCTAGGGACGATGTAGGTAAGACACAGTGTAGTTTACAAGTTGAGGTTTATCAATTAACTGTAAAAGAACAGAGGACCCCAGCACAACTGCTGGGTAAATGACCTTGAGCTACTCTGTCTTTTTTATAACCACTAGCACAATCTGTCTTAACTTCTTACTAACTACTAACTAAAACATTTGCGCTATTTCTCTGTTCATGATGCTCAAGTGTTTGAAATGCATGTAAGTGTAATTGAAGAGGAGTTGAATATATTGATTGGTTGTAGTGTTAGTGTTACAGCACAGCAAGATTGCATTTCTAGCTACCTAAGATCTTGGATATAATGCATGCAGGAGGGAAAACTTGTAGAGCATTTTGGAATATTGTCTTTCCACCACACTTCCTTCCTCAGTGCTGATTCCCCTTTGCTGTGGATACGGATCGACCCGGACATGTCCATCCTGCGGAAGGTGGAGTTTGAACAGGCCGACTTCATGTGGCAGTACCAGCTGCGCTACGAGAGGGACGTGGTGGCACAGGAGGAGTCCATCTTGGCTCTGGAGAAGTTCCCAACGCCGGCCTCACGCCTCGCCCTTACCGACATCCTGGAGCAGGAGCAGTGCTTCTACAAAGTGCGCATGCTGGCCTGCTTCTGTCTGGCCAAGGTAGAGAGCCTCTTGCCAACGCAGTTTTACTCATGAACATGCTTACAAAGATTTATTGTCTGTCATCATATGGTTTATGTGTACTGTATATTTTGCTCCAAACCCAAGATAAAAATTGGATTCCACTGGACGTGAAGGTACAAAGCAAAGTTCAGAACGGCAGAGATCTCTGTGATAGAGAGAAGATATATAATATACATAATTAATTTAGTATACAATTTATTTAAGTTTATTTGTATATACGCAAAATCTGCTCTTTGTATATTGCTCATCATGTCATCATTCAGAAAATATAGATTTAAACTTACATTTTTCTGCCTGAAAGGTTTAAAAATAAAGACAAAGAAGATTGGATGAAAATTTTACGCCTAACTATATGCAGTGCAAAAAAACACAGACATTGACATTAAAATCTCTTTTACAAGTAAGCCCTGACCAAAAAGGCAGCATGGAACAGAATGGCCATACACACACACACCACACACACACACAAATACTGTACTTCACTGTACTGTACTTATTGATGTCCTGTAAACCATACTTTACTGGATGTAACAATGAAATACCACCCCATTTGCTGCAGATTGCCAACTCAATGATGAGCACATGGACCGGACCACCTGCCATGAAATCCCTTTTCACCCGCATGTTCTGCTGCAAGAGCTGCCCAAACATTGTCAAGACCAACAGCTTCATCAACTTCCAGAGCTACTTCCTGCAAAAGGCATGGACATGGCCCTCTAATGATTTAATGCATCTGTGTGTTGGCCTCTCAGAGGTTTGAGGTTCTTCAAAATTGATATTATGAAGGAAGCTTGTTGTAATCTGACAGTTTTTTTTTCCTTTCCATCTGTGCAGACTATGCCAGTTGCCATGGCTTTGTTAAGAGATGTGCAAAATTTATGCCCCAAAGAAGTTCTGAACTTCATTCTGGACCTCATCAAGTACAACGACAACAGGAAAAATAAGGTGACACATGTACTATCATCCTTGGGTGTCAGTGAAATCAGGAGAGGGTTAAAACCTTTGGGCTTTCCTTCATCCCTCTTTTGTGTTGTTTCCACAGTTCTCTGACAACTACTACAGGGCTGAGCTGATTGATGCCCTCACCAACTCCCTGACTCCTGCTATCAGCATTAACAACGAGGTCCGCACGGTGGACAACCTCAACGCAGACGTGCGTCTCATCCTAGAGGAGATCACCCGCTTCCTCAACATGGAGAAACTGCTGCCTAGCTACAGGAACACAATTACTGTTAGGTACTGTAGATTCATAGCTTTTTACAGTAACACAAGACCCATTAGGTACTGTAGAATCACAGTCTTTTACAGCCACATAATCACTGTTGGGTACTGAGGAAATACTACGTCTTACAAGAGTGCAATCACCATCCGTTACTGTTGAATCATAGCCTTTTACAGTGACTTAATCACTGTTTGATACTGTGGAATCACTGCCTGTCTGCACAATCACTGTTAGATACTGAGGGGTCTCCTTCTACAGGAACACAGTCACTGCCTTTCACAGGAAGTCACCATCAGGTACAATATAATCAATGTCTCTGGCAGGAATATAGTCAACATTAAGTACTGAAGAATCACTACCTCAAACAGGACCATCGCATCACCTTTTTGGTACTGTAGATGAGCAACCTGATCACAGTACAGCCTTTATAACTATAGTCATTACAGCCCCTATAACTGAAGGTTCCTATTGTAAGAGAAACTTTGACTCACAAGCACATTGCAACCATACTAGAGATGAGCAGTCAGTGCAACTCATAAAGTAAATCTATTAAAATGTGAAGGTAAAGCTGCTGAAAAGGCAGTTCTGCTTCTAGAATGCGATCACCACCGGGCACGCTAGTGCTCTGCTCCAGCCAGCAGACCTCAGGCCATGCATGAGGCCAAGCAAAGTGATAACCATGCACTCTGATTACTTCAGCAAAGAGCCAGATGTTGTCTCAGGGCATCATTGCCAAACAGAGAAACCAGAGTCACTCAAGTGCAAGTACAATCTGCACAGACATCTAATCTAATTGCATGAAGTGAACTCAGTAACCCCTGATTGGTTGTTTATCATAAAAGGTACAATGAATCAACAGTTTCTTGACTGCTACTGTTACGACACAGCCACCATGTTTTGACAGGTTTTAAAATTAATGTCTGTGTTTTAGGAGGATGTGAATAAATAAGGCTTTATTTATGATTGCGTTAGTGATTGCACTCCCTGTGAAATGTGTGTCAAAGGTTTATGGAAAATTAGGAAAGCCTAAAGACCATTTGATTCTCCAATCCAATTTGTTGTAGGGAAGTGATTACTCTTATTCCTTTGCTCCATCTTCCAGACATATCCCTGCATAGGGCTGTATGGAACTTGTGTTCATGAATTTCACAGCATACAGCCCTATTTACACAAATAAATCTCATCTTTTGTGCCAAGCTAAACTTAGTCGCTGTGCTCAAAATATGCAAAATAGGCTGGGCATACTTTGCATATCGGAGTTGATGATGATGGATGAATGGTTGCTTCATATTGCTTGAGGCTTTTGGGAAGAGTATTTTGTTTTTGCCCATATTTTTCCTGTGAGTGACGGATAAAGTGGTGTGTGAATGGAGCGCTTAGTCTGCATGTTGCAAGCCTCTCCAAGTGTAGCTATTGACCCTGTTGTTGAGAGTCTCAACTTGAGATTAATGCTTTTGTTTTGTTGTGTGTTGTAAAGTTGTCTGAGAGCCATCCGTACGCTACAGAAGAATGGCCACATTCCCAGTGACCCCAGCCTCTTTAAGTCCTACGCAGAGTACGGCCATTTCGTTGACGTGCGCGTCGCTGCCTTGGAAGCTCTTGTTGACTACACTCGAGGTAGGCACCTCTTTCTGGACTCTGGCACACCTTCATGCTTGAATTTCATATTCTGTGCCCTCTGTATAGCTAACATAATTCTAGCTGTGTGAAACTGCTGCCTTTGTAGTCAGGCTTTGGAAGTAGTCAAATTGCCGTTTATTGAGATGCTTGTTGATTAACTGTGCTTTCTAAGAGCGAAATAAAACTGGCCATTATGTTTATGTGGAAAAAGTGACTGAGCCAACTGCACATTGCCATGCCTTCACTTTTTCGCTTCATTCACTCCAACGAAATGAGTCAGATTCAATCACCTCATCCCTCTGCATCATCAGTGATGTAAAGACGCACTTTCTTAGTCTGTTGGCCTCCTCTTCTTACAGCTCAACCTAACACCCACCCTAAACACACAAACACACACACACACACACAAACACACAGAGAACCCCCATCCCCACCTCTCTGTCTGCCTCTGGCTTTTGCCCATCCACTTCCACCATGTTGCTCATATTAATGTAATTGAGTGAGCTGGTGGTCTGCTGGAGGCGGGTGGGCTGCTGTAACAGAGCTGCATTGTGTTGGGGTGAGCCGCCCCGCGAGACGGTGGGCATGTGTTTTACCTGCCTGTGTTTATTGGTAGTTGACAGGAGCTCAGAGGAACTGCAGTGGCTGCTTAACATGGTCCAGAATGACCCCGCACATTATGTCAGGTCAGTGTTGTGTGTGTGTGTGTGTGTGTGTGTGTGTGTTTTCAATAATTATTTTCCTGTGGAAGCCTTTGATCAGTATCTGACATTTTTGTCATTCTTTTTTTGAACCCATAAGAGCACTTTCTTGTGTCAACTGACAACCTCCATAAACATTACTGACAGCACCTTTCTCTCTAAAAGTGAAGGGAAAAAAAACTCTCATACCCAGAAGTACACATTTATGTCATCACTGAAATAATGAGAGAATTTGCACCGTGATTGGCTGCAGTGATGGTGTGACCAGCTTCAAGTGATACCTTATGTAACTTGCAGCTCCTGTCATTACTTTACCTTACCTGCCCTCCCAGCTACTCACTTGTCATAAATCCGTGTCAGCTTTCTTTCCTTTCTGCCATTTGAATAGACCAGTGAGCATGTGATGTGACACATGCTGAATTACCCTATTTGTTTTGGTTCTTTTTCCAGACATAAAATCCTGAGCATGCTCGGAAAGAACCCACCCTTTACCAAAGCGACTGAGTCTTCTCTCTGCAATGAGGCACTTGTGGACCAACTTTGGAAGCTTATGAACTCAGGTAACATTGGGTAACATTCTCAGGCCAAACACTCAATACAATGGTGTCAGTAAATTCACTAAATGATGTTTGCCTTAAAAATGGCATCACAATCCTTGGTTTTGTTGCTCTTAGTAAACAGTAATCCAGCAATCTCCTCATCTATTCCATCAGTCACATTCAATTTGTTGAGACTTCATTTAAATCCAAGATTATTAATGGACGCAAAGGTTATCAAAATAGGTTTTGGTTAAGCAGCTGCTTTCTGATTTTCCCATTACCTGTAGTATTGGCATGAAGCAAAATGGTTCTTTTTTATAAGTCTATCTTTGTTTATTTCATTATCATTAACTTGACTATGTTAGAAATTATCCTTGGTTACTGAAATCTGTTTAGTTAGTTAGTCTGGGCATTCAGGCAGGTTGGCCAGATGCTGAGGCATGAAAGTCACCACACCCCTTTTGGTGCTGTGGCATGATGTGACATCAGGAAGTTGTATATTAAATAGAAGGAGCCATTAAAAAATATATTTTTAATTGTTCAGCCATGAAGGTAGACCTTAGCCTGAAAGTGAAAAGCCTGAACCTCCCTAAGATGGAGAAGTTTTTATGACCTTCACAGTGAAGAAGGGAGATGTTTTGGCAAACCGTCCGCCCCATGAGCAATTCACTATGTTTCCATATGGTCTAAATTAGCCTACATCTAGTGCACTATTTTATTCACATCCAAGGCATTTGGAAATGTCTTTGGAGCTTTCAAATTGATCAGCATGAACAGGTTTCCTAAATCTCTTCAAGACATTTCGTTTCATCAAGTCATCATAAAGGCTTTGTATTGGCAGATTCACCATGTTGGAGTAAGAATAAATTGGCTGACCTGCAGTCATCTAACCAACCGGATTATCTTCTCACAGAGCTTTTTTATTCACTGATTTCACCAGACTCAGAGTTTGTTTCACTAGTTTGTACAAATGCACAATTGCATGTGCTGTCAGATGGCTTGGAATGAAACCGTTGAGACGGATTCTGGCGAAAGCCATTCTTAAGGGCAAGGCAAGGATGAAGGCATCTGAAATGACACTTGAGATAACAGTTGGTTTTGCTGTGACATATTTGGTGTCCAGATATTTCCTCGTTTAATTTCCACACAATTACTCCAATGTGGCTAACCTGATTATGGACTCTAGATAGTGCCAGGTGACATACTTTCAAAGTTTCCATGCAAGGCAAGATGTCTGACATCTTGCAAAAACCTTATGTAGCCAAACAAAATGATCTGAAAAAGTTGCATAACACACAAAGACGGTGAAAGCTCCTGCGATGCACAAACTAATAAACACATTAGACAGACAAAACACACTTTCTCCTATGGCCCTGCATCTGGGTTTCATCATCCACAAGGTTGGCCAAATCCATCGGGGCCTCTTTGGACAATCACTTCCACATGTGTACAGTACAGGCGTGTATTCATCCAGGCCTGGAGGTGATGACATGGCCCCCACCGCACGCGCCAGCAGCCAACCTTGGCATCCGCCTTTACGAGCAAGCCGCAACGCTCGGGCCCTTTGAAGTCCCTTAACACAACGCAAATCTGCCGCGGGACTTCCTCTGAACAACAATTTAAAACATATTTTGACAGACACACTACCAAAAGCTCATTATAAGCCTGTTTTTGGGGGTAACATACTGCCCCCCCCCCTTTGGTGATTGCTACCTTTAGTGTGACCTATATATGTGCAGCCCTACACAGCATTAGGGTTTTAAGGGAGGAAAAAAACCTTCACAAGACACTGACACCTGCTTTTGATTAGTGCACACGCGCCTCTCAGACTGAAGGGAAATCGCCTGTTTCACAATACTGGGCAGAGTTTTCAAAAGAGTTCTGCGGAGAACTGTAGTCTGAGAGGCTTATTCCCTTATGTATCTTAACTGACTGTTGGGTAGTTCTGAACTTGCATATGGGTTGATGTTGCAATGGTTGTTTATGGGAGCTAAGCTTTTTGCATCAAATTAAATATTAGCCTCTACAGAATTGGGTTAATAGTTCCTGCAGGATTCATAAATTGCTAAAGTTCTTTTTTCTGTTTTCCTTGTATTTTTTCACTCGTCTTTTCTTGTTTTGCCTTGTTAAGGCATTGATACAGGGATTGTTCATGAAAGTGTTTTTAATAAACAAATGGAGAGAAAAAATATTAAATAATACAAGGCATCGTACATCCTGTCCTTACATATAGTGGTCCTTTGTATGTCTTATAGGTACCTCTCATGACTGGCGTCTGCGTTGTGATGCGATGAACCTGTATTACACGCTGTTTGGCCTGACGCGGCCGTCCTGCTTGCCTCTGCCGGAGCTAGGCCTGGTGCTCAACCTGAAGGAGAAGAAGGCCGTGCTCAACCCCACCATCAAGCCTGAGCAGACTGGGGCCGCACCCGAGCTTCCCTCCTCCATGGCCTTCTCAGTCAGTATGAAGGCATGATCACATCCATCTACCCATCCTAGATCCACCATCTGTTTTTCATGCTTTTTTCAAAAATCCATCTGTTGTTGATATACTAAGAGCACCTCTGTCTGTTCTTGTGGCATACTGGAAGCCCTAATCCATTTTGCTCTTTAGTTGCCTGACCTGATATTTGCATGACCTCTCCACAACCACTTCATCAGCTAGTCATCTCACAGCAGTACTGCAAAGATTAATCGATCAACTGAGTAGTTATGTGCTGTTAAATCGGTTGCAGCATTTTGGGAAGCAAGAATTGTCAGCTCTGCTTGCTCCTGTGTGACATGCAGACAAAACAAAGCAGTTGAGGGCAATCGATCAATCATAAAAAAGAATCAGTAGATTAATCGCGTAATTGTTTAATCAGTGGTAGCAGCCCTGATCCTGGCGACTTCTGAGAGTGTATGTCTGTGTGCGTTAACTAAGGGATAATGTTCTGCGAGACGGTTATTATCATGGAATAACTCCTAACAGAGCGATGGAAGCCTGACGCTTGCGGAGTTATTCCACTTATTACACTGATATCTAATTAATATATCAATAACATGACACCGAAGCATGTTTATCATTAACATCATAGTAATTTTTATGGTTAAGATGGATATAAGCTTCCACGGAGAAACAGTTGTCTGTTAACTTGCAGATAAGCTGATTGGTTATGGCAACGTTCTGTTTCACTTTCCCTAGCAGCGGTCTGTTATACTACTATTGTTATGCAACAATCCGTTATGTAAGGGATAACGTTCTGTCAGGCGGTCATTATCTTGGAATATTCTCCCGAC
>JAVQKI010326009.1:0-10061 GCA_036025975.1 Nematalosa erebi
AGTGGAGCACTGTATTTACACTGCATACATCACTCATAAATAATTGAGCTAATCTCTCTGCACATAATAGCTTATTCTGCTCTCCTGGTTCCGTACTACTGCCATATTTTTTCATCTAATATCTCCGCTCCTTCCTTTCGCAATGATCTTTCTCTACAATGAATACAAATACACTCTGCTATTGTACATACCCTTCCATTAAGTTATTTGTAGAGAATGTGTTTTGTTGTGTTTTTAAAGTATGCTCCTTGAGTTCTCAATACACAGATGATCTCTGCCTTTAATGATCTCAGTAGTTTGTCGAGAACACGTAGACTATGAGGAAACTCATTCTCATAGCACTCTTTAATGCAGTTCTGTAATGCAGTGTATGTTGGAGAGCTCTGTCTGCTGCCGGGGTTGTTAGAGTCTCAACCTGTCTCAGGCTTGCTCTCTGCGCGTTTTCTCGACAGCGAAAGCTGCAGTCTCTGCGGGCATCTGAGTGCCTGACCTAATTCCTCTCCCTCCCTGTCGCTGTTTTCTCCTACATGTTGAGGTGTCTGTTCCACACTGGTGCGGGAGCCGCAGTGCCAAACCCACAGCCCTCGGACCCCCTCCTCCTCCTCCTCCTCCTGCTCCTCCCTTGACTCATCCAGCCCCTGGCCGACAGATGCTCGCCAGTCCCCAGCTAATTGCGCGCCCGTGACCCTGCCGCACCTCTCTAAAGTCTCCCCGTTCAAAGAGACGCACGTCATCAGATCCCCTCTCCGCTAGGGTGCCGCCGCCGCATTAATGACCATGACGATGTCGCATCTGGATCATTTCCATGACAATCAGCGAGCCAGTGGAGCGCTAAGGAGGCCAGCATCTGCTAATGGAGGCAGCAGGAGTGAACGGGACATCGGGGGGGTTGGAACCTGTCACCGCTCGTTGCTGCTGCTGTCGTTTGGGGGGCCCCCAAGTCACTGTATTATTTAGAAAATGGCCCCCGGTGCCTGCGGGGTCAGAGGATTAGGGCGTCAGGGGCTCTGAAAAAGAGATGCCACACGCTGCGCTCAGGCCCAGGATTACCTTTCATTTTTCCCCCTGCGATTCCTCTTCTCTGGTCTGGGAACAGCGGGGAAGCTGGAGATGCATTCTCATACAGCGGTAATGATGGCTGCTCCCCACACCAGCCCAGCCACTGATCAAATGCACTGTATGTGAGGGAGGGTAACGCGTATGATCTCGTCTCGTCTGATCCCCCCTTTAACACCTCGGGGCTTCCCTCATTATCTGTTGTCTGGGGGCCCTGCTTAAGACATGTGTGATGTTTTTTAAATGAAGTCAGTGACCAAGCCAAGATAACAAGCCTTTGTCATGGATGCATTAATGTAAAACACATTTGTACTGCCATGTTAACCATTAACACATATTTTAAATCGGTCTGTAGCACTGACTTCAGATTATTTTTAGTGAGGCTGCATCGATATATTTTTTCTCTGCTGTTGATTTAATTGTTGAAACACCACTTGTGTGTGTGTGTGTGTGTGTGTGTGTGTGTGTGTGTGTATATGTGTGTAAGTTTGTATGAATTTAACACAGGACCAAGCCTTGGTGGACATTCTAATATAATACTGCAAACTTTAGCTGAGTCTTTAATCCTCTCCCCCTCAGTAGGCAGTGAGTAATGTGGCTGTGTTTCTGCTCTCTGAGTGGCACCAATCACACACCTGTGCCACGCAGAACAGGCTCAGTGAGTGCAGCCTTTTACTTCATACAGATGAAAATCTCACCCGCTAGGGGATCCGTCAGCCACGTTCATGCACTGCCTCAATCTTCCCACTCTCTTTCTCTCTCTCTCACACAGACAGAATTGTCTCTCTGGCTTTGGCGAGGATTAATTTCAGATGAAGTCAGGAGTAGCGATGGAGATTTCCCCGGTGACGCCGGCGTGGGCTTTGCCTGGCTGATGAAGAGAGTGGACGGGCCATGTCCTGAGGAGGCGGTCTCTACTGTATGGATGCGAGGCGCAGGGGGAGGGGGGGGGGGGGGGGTTGCTTTGGGGGAACTTGTGCATCTGGGCGCGTAGCCACGGCCGTTGGGATCGAGTCGGCCTCCCTGATTGGCTCCCAAAGCCAGGTAGGAACAGAGCGACAGGCAGCAGTGAGAAATGGGAGGCCCCTCTGGGAGGTGAAGCGGCGGCTGTGGCCAGGGCTCTGGCCAGCCAGAGATGTGTCATCCCCCAGGGTGGCGGGGCAAGGGCAGCTAAGGCTCCTGCTGCGTGGCACTGGACACCTCCTCCGGATTTAGCCGGGCTTCAGTGGCACCTGAGAAAGCTTGGAGGGAAGTTGTCTGGGAACACCTGTTTGATGAGCTCCTGGAGGGCGGGAGAAAGTGCCCCTGCTGTCTGCTCCTGTGGGGAGCTCCTTAGCAAAGTCTTCATCGTGGATTCATGGCAGAGACACTCATTAGAATACACAGCAAGAGGAACACAATCAGATAAATCCATTAGAATGTTTGGTTCTTCACTTCAGCACGTCATGCATGCAAATAGATTCATATTTCACAACATTTCAAAAACTTTAACACAAATACAATACATTTGATTATATGTCACTATATCCTTATGGACAGCATCATGCTATACCCTAGTGCAGGGGTGTCAAACCTACAGCCCGGGGCCAATCCAGTCCTTCACATCATTTCATTTGGCCTGATTCAAAAACCAGAAAAAGAATTGTCGCTATGCGTCCTGCTTAATAATAGTTTTAACAATGCGGAAAATAATAATCACGTTTCCACAACATAGTACTAGCAGCTTGGGATGCATGGCATGGCACTGTTGAACTCAGCTATGAGTTGCATCATGTTTACCAACAGGAAGGGACGGTGGAAATGAAGTGATGAGGAAGTCAGAACGCAGAGGCATTAGGACTGTGCTAGTAATGGTCAGATATGTGCATTTTTCTCACCCAGTGGTTTGTGGTCATGCATGTGTACGAGGTACGCGGCCCTCTGAGGAAAAGCATAATGCTCATGTGGCCCGTGATGAAAATGAGTTTGACACCCCTGTCTTAGAGTGATACCTGCTGGTACTCGCTGAGTGTACAGTATCCACATTTTCCCTCTATCTAAGTGAAACTGCAAGTAAATGAGGGCATGTTGGCTCAGTGGATGCAAGCTATGGAGATCTGTGTCCGAGGCCATGTTGCTTCAGCACATTAAGGCTGTGTTGCCTCGCTCCCAAATGAGAGCCTGCTGTCGGGAGTGGGAGAGAGGAAAGTCTCCCAGTGCACATTGAGCTGGCCATGTGTGAAAGGCAGGAGGGATCTGATTTAGAAAGGGGACAAAGAGGTAATCCCTGGCTGCGGTTCTGTCCTGAGTGTCATGTCAACCTGTCACAGCGGAGCCTGCCATGGCCGTGAGTCCCTCCATCTTTTCTCACTCCAGCTCTCTCTCTCTCTCGTTCGCTGCCCGCCTGTTGACTGGCTTCCTGTCAGTCTGTCAGGGCTAATCGAATCAGCTCGTTCTTGGGGAGGAATATGGGGTGAAAAAAGGGCGTCGCAAAGCAGCCGAGGTGTTTGTCATTGCTTCCCAATCATGTTAGGGAATTTGTGCAATTACATTGGAGCGGGCTGCGGCGGATGCTCCGGGGTCTGTCGGGAGAGAGAGAGAGAGAGCTATGAGGGGGTTTGGGAAGCGGTGGGAGGATGAAGGATCAAACCATCTGGAGCCAGGCACTCCAGGTGGCGTCTGAAAAACAGCCGCAGGCGAGGGGCCTTACCTGGACATCTGGGTGATGAGGAGCTGAAAGGGAGGTTCCCACCAGTCACGCTCTCGCTCTGCGTTTGCACTCCAAGCTCAAATCACCAAACAGCTCACGCTCTATAGCAAATGTACTGTATCATCTCCCGGCATTTTAACCTTCAGTTGCCTTTGTCTTTTCCCATGCAGTGTTATTTTGATTGATTGATTTATTTATTTATATATTTTTTGCCAAATTCCACCTGTGAATATTTTTGTGTGTGCACTGTAGCTTTGCCAGAGGGGACTGCTAGCAGTTAGCCTCCAAGACCGTTAGAGGAGTCTGGGAGTGCAGCCAGCAATTAGCCCCAGAGAGAAATGCTGCAGCCGGGGAGGAGCTGGAGCAGCAGACCCCGGCCTGTTGGCAGGAAGGTGGGTGCTGGGCTGGATCACGCCGATGCCATCCCAGGGTTGCGGAGAAACCAATATCAGCTGCTGTCTCCCAGGAGGGGTGGGGAGGGTGGTGCTGTGGATTTATGAGCACACATGGCAGAGGGAGCTGTGAGTGGCGGCTAGGCTGCCCATCACTATGGCTCCAACCCCAGAGACATGCTGACAGAGTGGGTGTGCTGCAGCACAGACACTGACCTGCACTGATGGCAGGAGGGTGCCAGAACATTCTTTCAGCATGAATGCATTCGGTCCTATCAGTGCCAAGATGGCGCTGAAGCTCTCTCTCACTCTCTGTCTATCTTGCTGATCATTCAGGGAATGTAAATTTGGTATCATGATAATCTGACCACTGACAATCTCTACCTTAGCCCATGACCTCATTGGTCTACAGTACTTGCGCATGTTGGTTGCATGGAGGGAATAGTGTGGAAAGGTGTCTAGTTCCTCTAATTACAGACATGGGATCATTGAAAATTTCTCAACAGAAAATAAAATGATGGAGAAAACACAGTAGTCTTTGTAGATCTTATTCAGAAAAAAGAGAGGCAGTAAGAAAGATTTGTTTGCAGATACTGAAGACTTCCAGCACCTTCTCTGCTGTCTTCAGCCTGGAACATTGTTGGAGCACTGGAGCGGATGCAGCAAACGCATGACTTTTTACAGTTGGCTTATCCATAGCGACGACTCAGTGAATTCGCTCGGCTTAATAAGCTTATGGATTGAGCATGTCGTGCCCTGTCCAAGTCGTGTGCTCGGAGCACAAGGCAGCAGCCACTTCACAACCATAATCCCCTAAACCGCTGCCCGCATTTGCTGCCTCTCAAAACAGGTCAAAGGCGACGGCCTTAATGAAAAAACAAACAGATGAACGCAGCCATTTGCCTGCGGAGCTTGATATCTCATTAACTGTCACATCTGTATTGTTGAAATGTGGAGACGCGGTGGACATCGTGGGAGAAGTTCATGTAACAGTA
The DNA here is from genome assembly GCA_036025975.1 of Nematalosa erebi. NCBI lineage: Eukaryota > Metazoa > Chordata > Actinopteri > Clupeiformes > Clupeidae > Nematalosa > Nematalosa erebi. The sequence continues at coordinate 5,133 of JAVQKI010326009.1, forward strand.
GCAGCAGCACTGAGCGAGGAAAGCACTTCTGTGTCTCTGCCACCAACAGAGAAAAGAGCTAAAGAGGGTCAAACTCATGATTCACAGTGGCATTTTATATTGTTCATTTCCCCATCTGCTCTGTGGAAATAAAATCTGACAATGATCGACGACATTTCTCATCACAGAGATTCTGATCATTTCTCTCGGGCCTCTCGGCCACTCCCACTCGGCAGAAATAAGGATCTATGCAAGTGAACATCGTCTGGGAACGTTCAGCGTAACTAGGAAACAGAGAAAGTGTTTCAAGTGACCAAAGTCATAGCAACATGCTTGAAGCTGAGCTAAGTGATTGTGGTTTCATTCTGCTTCTATGGAGGAGGTGTTGCATCCGCAGTTATTCACTGGGCAGCCTTGAAATGCATGGTTTTAGAGTTTAGGTTCTGGTGGCTTGTTTTGTGACTCACACCACATTCCATCACCCTCTGCATCTGTCCTGAAGTGAGTTATTGTGTGTTTTTGTGTGGCAGGGACAGGTTGCATCCAAGCGATGGCTCGGGAGGTAGGACTGACCTTGCGTCGACCCCAGCGCAACGCCAACTGCGCGCTGGCTGGGCCGTTCCAAGCAGAGATGTGGACGCAAGGGGAGGTGAATGGTGTGCGTGCCGCAATGGCCCGAACAGCCCCCCACGGCCGTCCACACCGCTGCCTGCCAACTCAAACACGCCAGCTGCGTGGCCAAACAAGCGGCGGCATTATGAGCCTCTTCAAAGCGACGCACTCTCCAGCTCATGTGCCCGGGGAACACGGCCATTGGCATTTGGGCTAGATGAACAGGTTCAAGCACAACACACATCTGTGGGCTGCCTTTGCCCAGTCAAGCAAAACAAAACTCAATGAAGTGGTCAAACAGTAAATGCTAGACCAATTGTATGTATGTATAATATGGAATACTTCTTGAATACCAAGAATTTCTTCTCTTCGTATGCCAATATTTCTTTTCTCTAGTTGATCAATGTGTGTAGATGGGAAAATCATTGCAACTGTAAAATTCTATCATTCTATCACCACAAAACGACTACAACAATCCCTAAGACCTACCAGGATTGCGTTGGGCAAATACCTCTATTATAAATACCATACTATTTTATGACTTATAGACATTAAGACTTTGCATTCCATTCTGTATGTAACTGGGAATAAAAGGCCTGGTAAGTGGAGAGCGGTGCTCTTTGATAACTACAGTGTGTTCATCATCTTTTATAATTGCATTCTGAATACGCCGCAGATGAAGCCACTGGAGTTACTCTTGAGGAGGCTTGTGAGGACAACACGGTAATAATCAACTCTGCAGGATACCAAGGCATGAGTGCATTTCTCCAAAGCTTGATCAGACATAACATCTTGTTCCTGAAATGCCAGGATACTTAATATATGTACACAAAGGTCCCATCCATTAGTGTGACATGTTTAATCCCTCCCCGCTCTGTTTCCAAACACACCTATCTTCCTCTTGCCTTTATATTTAAAGACATTTGGTTGCATCTAGCTTTTCTGGTAAATTCAGAATGAACGAGAAAGGAAAAGGTTTGGGGGAGAGATCCAGTCAATCCAGTCAATTGAGTAGGGCAAGGAAGTTTTGCCTCTTCCACTCAAGGTCAATCTCAGCAGGTCACAGGTCCAGTCAACAGTCAAAAGAAAATGTTTCCCTCGCCGCTCAAGCAAATGATCTGTTCCCCTATCCCTGCGTCCTCCTCCGACACTCCCATTTGTCAGGCGTGCGTGGCCTATCTCTCCTATTGATCACCGCCTCTCCTGCACACTGCCTGCCCCATCAGCACTTCTAGTGTATTAAAAACAATCCCACCAGAGACACCAGAGTCTGCGCGCCCAGACAGTGTCCTTATCCCCGAGGTCATCCGGCTAGCTTTACCGCCGCTCCAAGCTAATCAGGCTCATCCGCAACACACGCCACTCAAGCCAGGTGGTGCAGCCTCCTGTCTCGTGATTAAGAAGGGAAGCAGGAATGCCCCTGCTGCTCCATCCTCCATCTCCTCATCACTCCATCTCTCCGCTCCTCTGTCTCTCCATCTCTCCATCCCTCCAGCTCTACGTTCCTCCGTCTCTTCTCCTCCGCATAGGGCTGATGAGTCGCGGCCTTGACACAGCCAAGAGAGCATGAATAATGAAATGGCCAGAGAGGCCTTTCCTGATTCCTGTCATTGTTTGTTTGGTTTGCCACCCAGCCCCCCCCCCCCCTTACCCATGTGCAGGAGGGGCATACCTGTCAAAAGAGTTTAAGGCTGTTCCTCCTTCCCTCTCCCCTCCTTGGTCTGAACTAGACTGCACAAGCTTGCTCCATATTGCAGCATTTTCACAGAAAGTTTTTTTTCCTGTTTTCCTTTTTTCCCCCTTGTTTTAAAACTGAGCTTTAGCTTGATGATAACTATATTTGAATGAGAGGCTTAAAGCATGGGGAATATGATCTAAAGGTAAGTAGATTTAATCAAATTTCAACCCAGCAAGTTTTGGCCAATTAAGTCTGTCTAGCATTATTACAGAGTTTATTTTGTTATTTGACAAACCAATAGAGCCAAATCAAACTGACCTCAAATAGCTTGTTAGTAGGAGACTGCTGTGCATGGGGATGAGAATTATACAGAATCATATTTGTGAATTTATCTATTTGTTTATTTGTTGTTAAAAGTATGGGTTAAAATCTGACACCTCAAACAGCTTGAGTTGTTGGCACTGCACAGTGTTGGACTGATTTCTGTGTGATAGCACAGGCTTTAATAATAACAGCATATCGGGATGAGAATTGAATTTCACACTTGGATGGCCTGACACTACATGTGTTTTTTTTTAATAAAGAGCAGAGTCACTCACCCTGAAGAGTTCTGCCTCCGTGGCTGTAAGCCGGCCTTGGCTGTTCTGTGCTGTACTGCCCTGCTTGCCTCCTAGACTGAAGATAGCGCTGGCTTTATCCACTGCAGCAGGCTCAAGAAAATAGTGTTCTGCTTTGAAAATCCTGGGGTCTTTGTCGGCAATCGCCTCTGTCACCTGGCAGCGCAAGTGAATGAGGTTCATTTTATGGGATGCATTTAGTCATCAACTTTATATTAGGTTTCAAAACAGAAGGGGGCTTTGCTTGGCAGTTGAATGAGGTTGCATGAAGAGCTTCCCAGCTGTCCATCACACTTCTCTTAAACCCCAGTGGCTAAATTGGGCCTCCACTAGCATCTCTCAGTAGTCAGACAAAGCCGGGTGTCAAAAAATATCTCCTTAGACTCTAGTAATATTGCAAGGTTGTTTATTATATTTTAAAGCTACTTTGCCAAAATAACTCCACATCCTTGTGTGAGCAGCAAATCAGTCCTGTTTCACATGGAGATTATGCTGCAGTCACAATGTATTATGTATGTGTGAGTTGTTGGGGACTGTCCTAGTCTCTGATGAGGCGTGCTGTAATAGGCACTGGTCCTCTCTCCCGCCAACCTGGCATGGCCTGACAGGCGCAGGCCTCTCAGGAAAGCCCTTGACCCGATCCGTGGACAGACAGCCCTGCCTCCTTACGCGGGAGGCGATTAGATTCTTAATGAATGCTTGTCTCATTGTTTTCCTGCCTCTTCTCAATCTCTGGGGGCAGCAAGCAGCTCGACTGAGCCAGCAGACGAGGCCAGGCTATTGTGAAATCCCCTCTTGCACAAAGATTAATGCTCACTTAGCCCACGACTTATGCCGTCTGAATTATGGCTAAAATGAATGGCTTTCAATTCAATTTTTTCCCTTGAATGGCACTTACAATTTCCTACAGATTTCTCCTCTTTAAAAATCACAGACGATTACAGAATGTATCAATTGTGTGCCAAGGAAAGATGGTTTAGGCTTAATTGCCTCGATGTGGATTAGATAGAGGCAGCAACTGCATTTCAATTAATAACTCTCAGCAAGGCTTGGCCCTGAAATAAAGATGATTGGCCTGTCAGTCACACTGGCAAACTCAAGCCTCCACAATTTGTCACTAGTTTTCCACAGCTACTTTCTGGAGGGAAATTATTTTTATGTTGTGTTTTTTATTTTTTTTTTTGTCCTCCAGTCTCACCACAATTTTATTCATTTATTTATTTTCGCTTCAGGCCCACTGTTCGGTCAGCAGAGAGAGGAAGAGCGCTGAGCCGTTAAGAGGGTTCCTCCTCGCCGAGATGGCATGCAACTTTAAAGCCTGTCCGAGCGAGCCCCATTTCAAATGAGACGAGAGACAACACAGCCATTTTCTATTAGGCTGTCTATCTCTCGCTCTCCCCGTCGCAGCAGAACGATAACCTGCATCAGAGCCTCCCCGCCTCCCTCCTCTTCTGTTTCATCTCTTTCTATTTCCCCATAGTTACTCTCCTCTGAAGAGAGCTATTTATTTCACAAGACAAAATAGGAAATCGCGATGGATCGATTGTTCTCTCTGCAAGGTGCTTTTTCCCTCGCAGGTGACTTTTTCTCTGAAAGGCTGCACTCTCCCTCACTCACACTCTCTCTGCTAAGGTCAGTCTGAGGCGAAACGGAAAAAACCAAGGCAGCCCCGTGGAGCCCAGAGGGACACAGAGAGCCATGCACAAGGGAATTCAGGCAGGCGGTCCCCTGGAGATCAGGCCTACTGTAGGGAAGACTAGCGGCTGGCAAACAGAGAGCCAGTGGTCATGGAGAGGTGGACGCACGGCGCACTAATCTGCTTTGACTGGCCTTGATGGTGCCGTCCGGCCCCTCACAGTGGGCCTTGCCCAGTCTTTAATGCATAGACAGACACGCAGAGACAGTGGGGAGCAGATGGGGATTTGCAGCCATGCACAAAGGAGCAGGGAAAACAACAAATGATGGGGGGATAAATTCAAATGTTAGATTCAAATGGTGAATATAAGGAGGATATGGGGGGGGGGGGGGGGGGGGGGTGGAGAA
>JAVQKI010326261.1:0-12500 GCA_036025975.1 Nematalosa erebi
TTAATAGGTCTGTGCTACTGGGCTCTTCTTTTGCAGTGACTGGCTTCATTATTCTCCACAGATACAAAGTCATGGGATGTGAGTGATATAATAGTAGTAATGTAATATGTAATAGCAATGTAAAAAATAAATAATAGAAATAATAGCAATATAATAAGACATACTGTATCAGTTTTTAAAGGCCTACAAATAAATCATAACTTATCACTCTTCCTGAGTAACTTGCTCTACTGATTGTGACTGATTGGGCCACACAGCAGAAGCACTAGCGCTAACTCGGCTAAAGTGACGCACCACTCTCCCTATTCGTTAGTTCGCAATCAAAATGACTAATGTGAAAGAAAAATAATATAATACATTAAGGCTTAACTCACAACATATTTGGCAAAAGTATTATGCTCTTTTAATCCAGTGGGGGAAATTTGGTGTATGTGTTTACTGCATCCGTGAATTACTGAGATGAACCATTTAGTGAACACAGAGCAAACACTTATCCGGGGAAGTGGGCAGCCTTCTGCTGTGGCACCCAGGGAGCAGCGACGGGTTAGGTACCTTGCTCGAGGGCACCTTGACCATGGAGGCAGGCATGGGAGAGCAGTGCTCAACTACATCCCCTACCGATATTTTTCTTCATTTTTTCGACTGCCCTTTGGTCACAAGTAGGGGTCACAACCCCTAACCCATAGGCCATGGCTGCCCCTACCCCTGCTGAAAGAAGCTGAAAAAAAAAAATACTCAAGGTCCTAGTTAAATTACACTGGTCTATGATGGTCTCTCAGGCAATGGTTGCATAGTGGTTAAGGAACCTGGCTAGCGTGCTAGTAGCCTGGAAAGTTGTGGGTTTGAATTCCGACTGTTGTGCCCTTGAATAGGGCACTTGCTCTAGGAGAGACTGGCCTTGAACAATAGCTGAAGATGACAACAGAATTGATAGCTTTGGATAAAAGTGTCTGCTGTAATTGTAGTAAATGTCTTATATTAGCGCTTGTTTGATCAGCTGAACATAACGTTAACCTGCATGCTGTTGTGCCCACTTTCAAGATGGTCATGCTGGTGTGACCTGGTGGTGCGAGCTGGCGTAGCCACAACGACCATGGTCAAACCAGCAGAGCCATACAAAATGTAAAAAACGTACAGTACCTTAAGCTGGTCAAACTAGCTAATTGATCAGCTTTACCAGCAAAACCTAGTTGAGCATATTTCTGTTTTGTTTTGTTATATTGTCAGCAAGGTAGTTCAGTGTGTTGGGTCATCAAACAGGACAGTGTAAGCTGCCGTGGAGAGTCTGTGAAGCTGAAAATCGCTGAAGCTGAAAACTGCTTAAACTATTCTGCTCTATCATTGTGTTAACCAGAGACTTTCTGAACCTGCCTATAGCATATGGATATAGATATAAAGATTTGATTGGCTTCTGGATTTTATAGTCAAATTCTTAATGAGCTCTAGTGGCTGTTAGCTATACAGACCTGCAAAGCAAATTCAAATTTGCTAAAAAAATAGATAGATAAATAAATACTTTTATTATAAAGGAAATGATGGTAGCATGCACATGACATACATTATACAGTAGTCCAAACGATTAGTCCAGTCCTTGATATATAGAAAAGAGTAAAATCTAAAAACTGAGAAGATGTTGTAATGGGGTGTATTGTGTGTGCGAGTGGGGGTCTGTGCAATGGGCTGATATAGCCAGAAATGCTCCAGTCCAGTCTTGGCTTGGGCAGAGTCAGTAATACAGAAAAGAAAAAAATGGCCCAGGTGTGGTCCAGGTATGGGACATGGGGTCACTGCATGGTGTAGAATCAGGCAGACCAGTCAATCTCCAACCTCTATGTGGCGTTGCAGAACTGTATTGCCCGTAGGACAAATGATCTTCTCAGCCTGTCAATTGAACATGTAAGGGACAGGAGTCTACCACTGAACACACTCCTCTGTCTGGAGAGTGTGTTGTGCAGGGGATGGTCATTGTCCAGTACAGTCCTGCTTAGGGTCCTCTTTTCTGCTACTAATGTCAGTGACTTGAGTTTCATGCCAACAACAGAGCCAGCTTTTCTCATCAGCCTGTCTAGTCGTCCAGCATCCTAGCAGCATGCTAGCAGTATGTCTGGGTGGTTGGGCAACTCAAAGCATCCACAGCTTATAAATTGTTGAGTAACCTTAGTAAAACAAATACACAACCATTAAACTGACAATTAAGAAAGTTATACAGTATGTCATCTTTAAAGTCACCTTCTATGAAAAACTGCCAGAATGTACCTCTAAACCATCTAAACCATTCTTAAAAACCACAACTCTGAACTCAAAGGTGCGGTCAGTGATGCTATGCAGTTTATAAACACATACAGTAAAGGAAAAATAATATCTTCACTAGTTTCTCCAGGAGGACTGATGCAAAGGGGTGAGCTACAACTTCGGCATGTTTTGTTCAGTCCTCCAATAATATTTAATGGAGGCTTTGCTGGAAAAAAAATCTAATAAGAAATGTAAACATAAACAAACATGACTTTCAGCATCTGACAGCACCTTTAAAGGCATATGCCAGGCAAGACTGCAGTTTTTTTTATCTCCAGAACTCCCCCCAGTCGCAAGTTTTTAATTGTCACCAGTCGATATGACTGTTTGCAAACCAAAGAATAGGAACAAGCCATGTTCATTTTTGTGCGCTACGTTGACTGACAAGCCGGTGATCATGTGGGATTTTGGTTTCATTCAGTTTCAGATCCTGCAAATGTAGTAACCTTGGAATCTAAACTGGAGGTGACGGAAATCATGCCCGTAACCTAAACGTAAACCTTTACTGTCCAAATACACACAAAGATAGGCCTTTATTACTGTTATTACATTCCATACCGGTCAGGACCGATGTCGTGTGGTCAGTCATTATCCCATCCACCTGCTGTATGTAGCCTGTGTCTACTTGAGGCTACACGCATTCTATAGGTGGAACACAGACAGACAATGAGAACCTGTCAGGGTTTCCAATATCATTGAATACTGCTGCTTGTACCCTCTCTGGTTTCCAACCTGTTAATGTGCACTTAAGTTATACAAATATCATTGTAAAACACATGCAAATTTGCATCAGAACCCCTAATGCGAATATAAATTTTATTCGCTCGAGGGTGGTGGATTAACTCTTGATATGGGCCAAGCAATTAAAGTCGATGGAAGCAGTTTATATTATTCGCAGCGTTTCTGTGCAAGTTGTTTCCGCAGCTGGTCGGAACCTCATTTGTTTAGCCTAATGTTGATTAAAATTATTCGCACGCATGCAGATGGACATCCATTATTTTGCGCCGAATTTTGTTAGTGCGAATATGAAAAGAGAATAGGTTGAATGGAAACCCAGAGAAGTAAGGAGCGGAACTTTTCAGGCCCTTCTCAATTTAATCTAGGCTATAAGAAAAGCAGAGCATAGAATGGTCTTGGATTGCCAAAACAATCATGAACGTTTGTGGTGAGGCAGGGTCTCTTGACGACACTTAATCCAGCAAACTGCTGTCTGATCTTGCTGAAAGCGAAAGGAGGGTGAGGCCTAAGGCCCATGATGAGCGCTAGCATCAATAATTCTAACATTTTATTTGGCTGGGGTTTCACTGTCTGACTCGATCTCAAAATATTTTAAAATTTTACAGTTTAAAAGTTTGAAATTTATTTAGCACACACAAATAGTTTAATAAAATACTTTTTATTTCAATTGCTCACATTCTGTTTCAGTCATAACATAGCCTTCTATATTTTCAGCCCTTTTTGTAGCCTGGAAATGCAAATAATTTCGAATGGACTACAGACAGGCCAGGCGACAGGCAAGGCAAGTGCCCCCCCTCCTGTCTCCATTCCCACAGTCCACATCCTCCGCCCCTCCACAATCAGCTGATGTCTGTAAATACCTCTGGTTGCCAGGAAGTGTTCGACTCTGGGCCAAGCACTGTGTTGAAGGTGCTGAATATCGCCAAACAAAATAACCTAGGCTAACCTAGAGATAGATAGCAGAATAGCTACACTGACTTTCCAGCAATGAAGAACGCATTTTTTTGCTTATTGCAAGCAAATTTCCTTCATTCGCTTAAAAATAAGTTTGCGATTCATATGTTGCAAACTGTTTAACGGATTTTGTATTGTAGTAGATGTGGAGCTAGCAAAGAGCACAGAAACACTGGAGCCACGTTTAGCTTTCAAGGCAACTAACACTAGCCTGCTAGCATAGCCACTTTGTCAGCCCCAGAAGGACCGAGTTGTTGTGACTGGTAAGATAAATAATCGACTGTAAGGAGGCATGCGAGGCATATTATTTCTCAAGAAATTGTGTTGTATCCATTCATGCCTCAACATTTGTCTGGTATCAATTGATGTGAGTTAGATAACGATAATTACAAGCTATAGCAAAGCACTTCCTGACTGGCTAGCATGTTGGTGGTCAGATAGCTTTTAGGTTTACTTGGGTCTGTGCAACGTCTGAGTATTTTTTCTCCCGAATTAACTGATGCGTCTCTGTGCAAACTATTTCTGTTTGACTTACTGTGAAACTGGTGTTCAGTATTGTATGGGGATCATCAACTCAGACGAAATTAGTGGTCTTACTAGCGAGCAAGGGGTAACTGACTTTCGACAACACTTGCTGTTGTCGTTCTTTTGCCAAACTAGCAAGCTACACCCATGTATTGAAACGAAAGCAGTTTTTTCAGTTTCTTCTAAACCTTAACATCGGGTTGTCATTTCAGTACAGGCATTGTTTTACAATCAAACTAGTGTGAAATGGAAAACCAATCAAGAGCTCAACCTTGGGGGAAGCTGATCAGTTTGGACCGAAGTTGTGAGTCCGAAGTGTTACTTGTCAACCGAGAATGCACAGTCGGGCGAAGAAAGGGTGAGTTATTTTCTCCATCTTGATTGTGCAGCGCTATGCATTTATCACTTCTTTACACTGTCGTTTTTTGTTATAACAACCAAGACCTCAGTAGTTTAACATAGAGGGATCAAAAGTAAACTATTTGTAAAAGCTCAATTATCATTGTTTATGTTGAAATACTGCTTAGTTAGCCTGTAGACATGTGTACATGTCGTTGTCCCTGTCCAAACTTCGCCATTCCTGTGCATCAGTAATTTTGACACGACAATACAAAAACGCTGTAGACATGGGCGGCGCGAGTCTGATTGAGCCCCACTATAATCAGTTCATCTCTTGCACAATATCTTCTTTAGTTCTGTAAACTTAGACACCCCCACCCTGCCCATGCACACTCACACACACCACCCCCCTTGTAATGACAAAAGGCGTCTATTGAGAACATGCGTGCAGAATATTAATCAGTTTTTTTGTATGGGTTTAGCTCAGGAAAAGGTTAGATGTCCCTGGCTCTGTCTGAGTCTGGGCCTTTCATGTCGAGATCTATGTCTGCTTCCCAACCAGTGGGCTTTAATTCATTTGTCTGCACGCATGTTGAATGAGTTGGTGCCTCTTCAGACCCATTCTCTCTGAAATAATTAATGTAAAACCCAGGAGCACTTGAGACTAGGACTGCTTTCACATGCCTCATGCTAATAAAAACATTCACGTTAGGAGAAAGAAAAAGTTGAAAGAACGTGTTAGTCAAAATCTGTAATGTCAAACTACATTTTATATATATATATTTTTTTTTTTATTATTTAAAATTTTACAGTTAGCCTAAATTTTAGATTCTCTATTATTTTGTCATCTTCAATGAAGTTTGGCATACCACAGTATAAATGTGTTAGCCTACATGGTCGCTGTCATCTGTTGGCCAGGACTATACTAATGCTTGTTGTTTGTTTAGGCTGTGACTTGTCCTTTCCTGCAAACAAACTGGTCTCAGGGGATCACTGTAAAATAGTGCAGGATGAGCATTCAGGGAAGGTTTGGCTTGAGGATATGAGGTAAGCTCATGTCTTAGTCTTGTATGTGTTTTATTGTGTGTGTGTGTTATATGTTTGTGTGCATGCACCTATGAAAGAAGATTGTCAGCCAAGAAGTTACTTGGCTGTCAGGGTGTAGATTAACTACTGACTTGATGGCGTCAGTAGACTAAACATTTTTAGTGGGAATCGGCTGTCTGCAGAAACAACATGTGAAACACTGGTTGTGAAATTCACTTTCGAGTGATTTAATACAGGCAGAGTAAAAATTTCCTAATTTGCAAATTGTAGTTTCTATTGTAAATTATCATTAGGCCTATATTGTTTTTTTTTCACATTCCTTAGTCTGAATAGTACCAGCTTGTGTTATATACCTTGTTACATCTTGTATACAAGATGCTGAATTTCTTTATTGTATACAATTTGTGTACTAGCAGGGCTGTATTGGAAGCAAAATGCAAGTAATCTCAGTTTACCCACCTCCCATTTTTCAAGAGTTTAAGTTCATCCACCTCTTAATAGAGTTTATGCATTAAATGCATCCTGCCCATTATCCACATTTAACCTTTAATAGCACTGATATTGTTATTACAAACACTAGACAATAACCTTACATCAAAGATGTTCTGTATATATATATTTTAAACTTGATACTGCATGCTGTGGCCCACTGTACACTGATCACGGGATTCAAAGTTTTACCACTATACCACTGTATACAAGTTACTGCAGTTTCAGAGTATTGTCTTATACTGTAGTTTCAGAGTAATGTTTTAATTAATTAATTTCTGCCCAACAGTACAAATGGTACAGTCATCAACATGTCCAAGTTGGTGAAGAAACAAATGCATCTCCTACAGAATGGTGACGTTATCTACTTTGTGTATAGGAAAAGTGAACCAGAGCAAAGTGAGTATGACAGGCCACAGCCTGCGACCTTTGTCTTCTTTGTTTGTTTGTTTTTGTTTGTTTGTTTTGGGCCTTCATGTTATATACAACACATTATGTGGCTCTTCAAATGAAAGACATTTAGTAGCCCCGTTTGAATGTGAAATTATCTGATGAATAGGAAACAAGTCATCTGTGTAATAATTTTGGTGGCATGGTTCAAACAAAGTCTATTTATCAAGCGACATTCAGATTTGTTCTTCCTTGTTGCGTGCTTTACAGATTTAGTTTTGTTGATGATTTAGCAGCAGCCATGCAAAATTATGGTAAAATGAATTCAATGAATGTTCAGACCTGCGCCGTTTTGTGCCGATGCGTTGGTCTTCAACATAATTTTGTGCAATTACAGCTACAGTCTTTTCTCCCTCTCTCAGACATTGCATACATTTTTCAGTCCATGAGGCCACCTCAGACACCCTCACAAAATGGCAAGTTTCACTTTTAGTCAATTCCTTTCAGAACCGTATGCAGTCATCACGTAATCAAAGGTCTGCTTCCTTGTAATTTGAATCAACAGTTGGTTTTATTTTAAAGTTAGTTGAGAGTGACAATAATTAGTTGATAAAGAAAAAAATAGCTTTAAATCAACTTCATAAATTCTAGAATCCGCTCTCTGTTGACCTGTTCAAGTATCGTAAATTTAAGTATCTGTTGTGCATGTTGATTTATCTCTGTTTTCAACCTTCAGACAGTGGGAATTCAACAGAGCACAGGCAGGGGAGTAGAGTAGATGGCACACCGGAGCCTGCAGCAGTAGCATCCTCTCCTCAGCCCCCTGCCCCACAGCCACTGGGCCCAGAGGAGCCCCAGCCCTCCACCTCCACTTCCGCTTCCCACCTCTACTGCCTCTCTCCCTCTCTGGCCTCAGGACCTCAGGCTACTGCTTCAGGTATTGCCTGCACAGTGCAACACAGTCAGGAACCATCTAGAAATTTTAAAAACTCAAATTTTCATAGACAGAGTTTCTCTGTGCGTTGTTATTGTTGTTCTTCTTGCATTGTTTCTCTTCCTATATACCTGTTATAGCCATGATATGTATATTACAGGTATATTTCAATTTCAGGATTGCGTACCTTGGAGATTGGTGATGTTTATAGTAAAATGAAGAAAGTGGTTTTCAGAAGCTGTTTTAATTGGAGCACACCCCATCAGTGTGACACATATTTAAGGGTTTCTGATGAATTTTTTTTTTTTGTGGGGGTAATTTGCGTGACTTTGCGTTCTTTGAGCATGAAGTACAGTAAGACTGTGTATTTTGTCTGTTGTGTAGGTCCAGGTGATACAGCTTGTGTACAGGCTGGCGGTGCAGAGTCCTCCTTCTCCTCTTCCTCCTCCTCCTCCTCCTCCTCTTCCTCATCTCAGAGTCCTGCTGTTCCTGGGCCACTCTACGTCGCAGGCTCCCATTCGCACACCAGGCCGCTGACCCTCAGGGAGATGCTCCGGAGTCGTGAAGCCAGCCCAGCCTCCACGGGGGAGGGAGAAAGCCTGGAGCCTGAGAGGAAGAAAAGGAAAACTGGCACAGGTCAGCCCCTCTCTCTGCATTTGCTTAGATTTGCTTAGAGTCGGAGGACGTCCACAACCCTGCAGCTCTGAAACGCATTGTGTGCAGTACCTTCCAGACTAGTGGTAACTGTAATGTGAAGTTCAAGTCGCGGCATAATACATTTAAAAGACTAGTAAATTTTTTTTAGAATGTATTGAGAGTGCTGTCGCATATTGGGTAGCCAGTAGCGTTGATTATCATGGAAGCTAATTGTTGGGGCATACGCAATGTAAACTTAATGCTTCAGTGACTTATCCAGTGCAGCCTTAGCCTTATTTTGCTACCATAATGTTGTTTTGCTTTGATTCTTGAGTTTCTATTTGGGGTTTTGAGTTAATTTGTTTCCCTTTTTAACTTTTTCACTTAACCTCTCATCTCTCCCTTTTTTCTCTCGCTCTCTTTTTTTTTGCCTTTAGATGGTGGCGAGGACTTATGTCTAGCACCCTCTGGCTGTGATGAATCAGCATCAGTGACACTGCCGGGGAAAGAGCGAGCTGCGGGCGCAAAAACGGACAAGATGGAGGAGTCGCTCACGTGCATCATATGTCAGGACCTGCTGCATGACTGTGTGAGGTAAGGCACTGCAATGTCCCCAGGTGACTTTGCCACATCGCACATGTCACTCCTCTGTCTGTGTAGAGCGGTTCTGCATCGCTTTAGACCTGAGTCATAATGCTCAGATGCTGAGTATTGAGAAGATTAAAGACCCTTACCGGCAGTTTTGTGGACATGGATTTAGGCTAGTTCTAGAATACAAGAGACCTTCAGAGAAGATCGTCACTGTAAAAGAACCTTACTGTAATCTAGGATTGGTCTTAATCTGCATCCAGAAAACCAGAGAGTGAACTTAGACACGGTTGCTAAAAAGACAGAGAAGAGTGATTGGAAGACATTGAGCCGTAAATGAGCCCCCAGCCCTGAACTCTCAACAAATTAACTGGTGTGAATTGGCTCTATGATTGGCAGATGTAAGCCAGATACGTTTTTAAGGGTTTAGGGGTCAGTGTTAAGGGTCAAGAATTTCCTATGGGATTGTAAAAGTATTTATCTATCTATCGTAAGGGCTCTTTATATTACTGTGACTCCATATGCAGTCATACTGACTGAGCCGTTTACCTTGCATAGTTTGACTTTGTCTTGCTATCATTTTGTGAAGGTCGCTGACAAAAAGAGACACAGCACCTCTCAATAATAAAGTTATTTACAAGTGCTTTGCCAGCCCATGTATCCTGTGTTACCATGTGATCTCATACCTGCCTGCGAAGTACATCCTGCTGATGAATCGCTGATTTCGAAACTTTATCGAAATATAGCCACAGTGCAATTTGGAAATCCTTCCAACGTCTGAGATTATTTACAAAGTTTAAACTGTGAACTAGGATGTTGCTAACTATGATGGGCTGCTGAAGCCCCCCCAAAAATACAGTTGACAAATCACAGACTTGTGCTAGCTGTTGTTTTAAATGGATAGTTAAGAAAATAGGGAAGTATCAATTATCCATCAGAGAGTTGTTTGGAGAAGGTTTGCCGTGTCAGAGAGGGCTCTGCTTGTCTGCGTATGGACGGATACAGACAAGTATAGATTAGTCTTGTGGGGTCGGCAGCATTGGGATTTAGCCACAATCTTCACATTTTCATGCCATTCCACTTTATATCACCAATTATGGCTTCTCTACTTGTCCTGGTTAAAGTTAGCCATCCTTCTGTCCCCATTGGAGACAGACACCGGCCATCTTGCCTTATGTCTGGAGTCTGGATATTTTCCTCAGCGCTGCAATATGTGGGTCATCTAACGCCATGAATCCCAATTAGTTTGTAATGGTTGCTCCAAGACCAGATTGGGATGTTCACACCGCAGATGTCACACTTTGATCAGTCACTCGGCAGCATGTGCCACCTCAACCCTGTCCGTTTGATGCGCGCCAACAAACGGTCAAACCGGTCTCCGTTTTCGCCAGACTTGCCATTTGGCGAGCCAAAGGCGGTTTCTGTTGTCTCTTTTATGGAATGTGCCAACTCAATCTCATTTGTGTCCGTGGAGTCTGGATTTGCATTTATGCATTTCAGGGAATTCATGTGTTTTGTTTCATCATCTTCTCTTGTATTTCTTCTGTGTGTGTGTGTGTGTGTGTGTGTGTGTGTGTGTGTTTGTTAGTCTCCAGCCCTGTATGCACACATTCTGTGCTGCATGCTACTCTGGTTGGATGGATCGCTCCTCCCTCTGCCCCACTTGCCGCTGCCCCGTGGAAAGGATCCGCAAAAACCACATCCTCAACAACCTGGTTGAGGCCTATTTGCAGCAGCATCCAGGTAAACACACAGACACACACACACACACACACACAAACACACATAAGACCACAGTAACCAAGAGAAAACTAATCAGCACCATCCAGGTACGGGTCATGTCAAATTTCTCGACTGATTTACTTAGATGTCTGTGACCTAAATTGTACATAGCAAACTTGAACTTTATATTTGGCGTTATAACCAACATATTGCCCTTCCTTGAAAATTATGAGCTGAATTAATTGTACAAAATTGTGTCTAGAAGCCTTTTTTTTCAGAAGATTAGAGAAATAATTTAAATGGTTTGAGAAAATTTGCCATTTGCTTAAAAAAATAAAAAATAATAGAATTTGCTTAAGAAAGCTGATTTTTCATCAACAAAGAATCTTCTCAAATTTGATTGATCTTGTTTATACACATGCCTGCAGTAGAATCCCCACAATCCTTTCACTCTAGTTGACAGGTGTTGGTACAAGGAAGACATATTGTAGATACTCTTGCTCATTGTTATGAATTTGATATGCTAATAGATATTGTGTGCGCTCTTGTGTGTGTGTGTGTATGTGTGTGTGTGTGTGTGCGCGTGCGTTTGCGTGTCCTGCCACAGAGAAGTGCCGCAGTGAGGAGGACCTGCGGAGCATGGACATGCGCAATAAGATCACTCAGGACATGCTGCAGCCAAAGATTGAGCGTTCGTTCTCCGACGAGGAGGGCAGCTCCGACTACCTGTTTGAGCTCTCCGACAACGACAGTGACACGTCTGACATGAGGTGAACTACCCAAAAGCATTCCTCTGCACTCTGTCAGCACTATAAGCTCTTACCTGCAGTAATCTGATATATCTGGACGGCTGGTTATACACACAAACTGTCAACATTGCTGACAAGTGAGCTGTTGCATTGCTCAGTCCAGCTTCGTGTTTTTGATATTCAATGAGTTCATTGAGTCAGTCTGTCCTCTTAGGCATGAGGAAATGTTTTCTCTTGAACTTTGTTTGTATTGTTACACTGTACCATAAACACAATTTATCATCAATCATGAGAGAAACTCATGAGATTAATTGTTGTTTACCACATTTAACAGGATAATGTGTCCAGATGTTTTGCTGTACAGTATGTCTGTATATCTTACCCTAGTATTTGCAATAAGTCCTTCCTTCCTTCCTTTTTCTTTTTTCTTTTTACGTAACTATGAGAGAGTCTGGTTCTGCTTGACTAATGTCGTGTGTGTGTGTGTGTGTGTGTGTGTGTGTGTGTGTGTGTGTGTGTGTTTATGTTTGTGTGTCCCCAGTCAGCCGTTCCTGACCTGTCGGCAGTGTCCAAGCTACAGGAAGGACATGAGTCAGGCTTCATGGATCGCAGGGCCGCCTCCAGAGGAGGGGCCGGGGAGGCCCCCGGGTGAAGGGCCCTCCACATCTGCAGAGGTGTCCCCAGGTGCTGCTTGGTCTTACTTTCTTGCTAGCTTTCTATCTTTCTTGTTTGTTTGTTTTGAGGTTTTACTCTTTTACTCTCCTCCTTTATTCGCTGTTCTGCTATGGACATACAACTCATGGATTTTTTAAAAGGGTGCTTGTGAAGTTCCCTAATTTCCATAAATCTAGGTAAAAGTGAAACTTGTATCATATATTCATTACACATAAAATAAAATTATTAATTTTGATGATTGGTTTACAGCCAATGAATACCCCAGATTTAGTGTCTCAGAAAATTAGAATGTCACATGCTACCATAAAAGACATGGGCTTTTAATACATTCATGCAAAATGAGGCCCAATCAAGTATTTATGCATATACGTGAACATATTTTCCAGAAGGTTGACATTTCTTTATTAAAAATAATACTGATA
>JAVQKI010326266.1:0-10672 GCA_036025975.1 Nematalosa erebi
TATTATGATTATTTGGCTAGCTGTAGGGTAACAGCATCTACCTAGGTATGAAATGACTGCGTTTCCATGTTTGATTAATTTGATTCCTGATGAAACTTCTGGTAAAATCACCCCCACCCATACATTTTATGTACTGTGCTTTCCATGTCCTCTTGGTCAGCCATAAACATCCTCTTTTCTGCCATTCTCTTCTCTTTCCCTCAATCACGTTTAATCTCTATAGTTTTCTGCCTGCCTTCCTCTGACTGTCACCTTGCCCAAGGCTGTATGAGTTGCCTACTCCCTCTCTCTCTCTCACTCTCACTCTCTCTCTCTCTCTCTCTCTCTTTCTCTCCCCCATGCCTCCCTCCCTTGCACACATACACATATACACACACACACACACACACACACACACACACAATCACACACACTTTCTCTAACATGAAATCAATGGGCAAACACTTTTGCTGCTCATCGATCCCTTCTACTCTCTCTCTCTCTCTCTCTCTCTCTGTCTCTCTCTTTGTCTATCTCTCTTTTTATCCTTTTCCTCCCCTACTGTTCTGTCCTTCCCTCTTGGGGGCCAAATTTTTATTCCAGCCACATTTTTGTTCGCTCAGATATGCTAAATCGTTACTCATAATAAATGAGACATTTTGTGAAATGTGAAAGTGTCATCAGCCTGGAGCTCCATCACAGCTTTTCATGGCCCTTTTCACCTGGAGAATAACTTATTTAAGTCTTATCAACAGCAATGAAGGCTGTAGCAGATATTGGTTTCACATAAATGGACTTTCATCATCTACAACTTCACATTCATCCTTCACATTAATTCTTCCTACAGATAATCTGTATCTATCTTGCTATTGGACAGTAAAATGTGTAACTAGTGTTACCGCACATAGACTACTAGATCTGCCATAGGTTGGTTTTTAGAAAATGGCAAGGCTACATCCCCAAAATGAACTAAAGTTCTTCAACAATTTCGTGTGAGAGAGATGGCTGGATGGGGACAGTTAGATTTGTTTGAGAGGAACATTTTGCAGTGACCGTTCAACCTTCAGACTGTCTCTGTCCATTTACATGTTTGTTTATCCAGATTCCCAGTTGTCAGCCCTCTGTCGCTTTATTAAACAGGCTTTGTAACATCTCTTGTTTCCATAACAACGACGACCTCTTGGCTATCGCAGGTTGGTTGTTTTCGGAGGGGGTAGCTGTTTCAGCGAAGTGGGGGAGAGAGAGTGAGGTATTGTGCCAGCGCGAGAGAGGGCATTGTGGAGTGGGAGATGGGGTGCGCGCGCTCGCGCGCGCGCACGCCCGACGGATGCGCACGGTGCTGATATTGAAATAGTCCGTGTTGGTAAGGCTACTGTGCCACCTTAACATAAAGTGCGCGTAAACATAAGACCACACAGACATGTTTTGCCTTCATGTTATCCCGGTCTGTTGTGGAGAAAAATATCATAATGTATTATTATTGCGCTTGCAAGTTAGTCTTCTCACCTTGCTCAACCCCCCGCCTACTTTATGAGGTAAACGGCGAGTGGAGCGAAATTAGACACTGTTTCCCAAATACAATGCCAGAGGGGCCACGAAGCGTCCGGTTCGGCAATTCAACATGACCGTCCGTGCTGTGACGGAGTGGCGGTGGCAAAGCATTTTATGAAGTTGATTCTGATTGGAGGAGGCTTCCCATTGCCGGGTTGTTACCCCACGTGGAGCGTGTGTGTGTGTGTGTGTGTGTGTGTGTGTGTGTGTGTGTGTGTGTGTGTGTGTGTGTGTGTGTGTGTTCGGAGGGAGGGTGTTCCTGTGATGTGCGATGTGGGATGGGGCCACACTCAGAAACAGACATCCCTCGTCTGCACCTCTACGCATGTTCTCGCCCACTTTGCAGTTACAACGCGATAGTAAACGAGGATGGGAGATGGATAACGAGAGATAGGACAGATAGCAATAACAGGAAACTCGACAGCGCTTTCCGTGTTGATGACCAGCAGGGAGAGGAACCAACAGCGAGAGGGTCAGGGTGACAGTATAGGTTAGAAGAATATAGAGTTCGTAATTGGAAAGCTTCGGAGCGGAGTTCTTAACGGACTGCTATAGACCACATGTGAGTTTGAAAAACATACTTTATAGTTTCCGTGAAGGTTATTTGAGCATTGTTTTGTCTTTGCGCTTATAACGGGGTTATCTGTCTGTGGCTATCTATCCATCTGCGACATAGGCTGTGCTTTCATTTTATGAATACCCTTGCGTCAGATGAACGGCATCGGAGTTCCGTCGTAGATGTGACAGCGAGTGCAGACACCAATCCCATAATCTGTTCAAGACAACTTTGTAGTAGCACCTTTTCATTTTAAAATCAGCTTAAACTTTTCATATCTCAATTGTGTTTTTGTGGGCAGTCGTAATACGCGTGCATCTGGTTATTTTTTTCCACATCCGACATTGCCGGTAATCTACTCGTAATCGCACGCCATCTGTGTTGTATTAAATGAGAAGAAGATGATGTTTGAATAATTGATATTAATCTATTTTGGGGCAGGATTATTGAGTTCATTTTGTAACGGTATTATCCCATATGTCTAAATCTCCTCTATTACTGAAGTGCCAAAAGAACGCACGGTGATCTGTGAAGCATTTAAGTTAAAGCCAGTTCTATCATTTTTTGTGTCGTTGAGATCTATTTGCGTTGCGCCTGTCAATCTGTTGTCACGCACCCATTCTCACCCATTCATTTATCTGAATGACCTACTCAGACACTCAGCTGTTTGTTTGCATGCAGATGCACAACAGTGTAAAATCGCAGGACTGCTGTTCCCTTTTTTTTTCGTGGCTGCGCATTTCAGTACTTTTTTTCCTGCCCACTTCAACGGTCACGTATGGTCAGACATAACGTGGCAAATCTGTCGGCTACTTTCATCGGGTAGAACTGTAGTGCGTACAGTATCAAACAGTTGTACACCGATAGTGGTCTGTGTTCTGGGACTACAATAATCTCATTAAAAATATTTACTCTCCCTCCATCTGTGGGTGCATGAGTGTGTGGGCGGGAGAAGGTGATAAAATAAACAATCTGAATAAACAGTGGACACAGCTGTCCGCAGCCTGATAACGGGGAAAAAGAGATAGATGAGGCTGATAGTGGTGAAAAGGTTAGGACGGTGAATTTGAACATGCCTCGTGCCATCATTGCCTGTTTTCAAACCGTGAAACAATATGTACTTCCCCAGGAATTTGAGAAGTGGAGGGGCAATGGATTCCCCTTCTGATCTGTTCTGTCAGCAGTCGTCCCCGATGTGCCCTTTCGGCCTCTACCGCAGCCCGTCTGGGAACGCGCCGTCAGCACCTCGCTACCCAGGAGGCAGCCCGCCGACCTACCCCCTCATGTCCCCGTTGTTGCACCCCAACAGCGCCTCCCAAAGTTGGGGTGGGTATCGGCAGCGGCCAGGCCTCTTCCAGGCCCCGTCCCTGGAGCAGGAGCTGGAGCAGGAGGATGATGGCTTGGAGGATCCAGAGCAAGAGGACGAGCTTCTGGTGAGGGGTCCGTCAGCGGCAGCAGTGGCAACCATGGCAGGGGGGCCTAGCCTGCTCTCGCACCTCTTTCCTGGGGGTGTTAGGAGAGGGGTGGCCATGGAGCCGGAAGAGTGGAGCCAAGATGTCCTCCAAGTAAAGAGACTGAGGATGGACAGCCGCAACAGTGTGGGGAAGAGGGACGGAGAGATGCAAGAGGGAGCGGACGAGAGGAGAGACCGAGCGAGGAGCGCGGCGCTGCAGCGCCACGATGAAGACGAGGGGCGCAGCGGAGGGTTGGTGCCCCGGAAGGGGAGCCGCGAGGGGAGGAAGAGACAGAGGCAAGAACTGAAGCTCCAGCTGCAGGAGACCAGAGAGAAGCTTCTAGAGCTCCAGAGGAAAGTGTGGAAGGCGTATGACAAACAGCAAACGCAGGAAGATCAAAGGAGGGATAAGGGAAAAGGTGAAAGAGAAAAAGGGAGGATGGAGACGGACGAGATGGAGGAGATGTTCTTCAACGAGGGGGAAGGGGACAATCACTTGTTTAACACTGAAGACCTTCTTCCCCAAGGCCATCTCTCCTCCAAGAAAAGCGCACGGCAGAACCTGAATGGGACAGGTGATCTAACCCCCGATGAAACAATGGACTTGGATGTCAATCTCGACAGGGACTTGGAGAGGGAGAGCATGTGGGTCGGCTTTGGTGTGATCCAGGGGGAGTGGGAAGGTCCAAGTGGGGGCCAGAAATTTGCCCAGGCCCTCAAACAGGAGCTGGGCAGCGCTGTGGCACGAGTCATTGACCGGGTGATCCGCCTGTACGCCGAGGGCGAAAACTCTCCCCCGCCCAGTTCGGCCGCTCTGGTCGTCCATGACCAAAGGAGCGGCGGGCTTGGCTCGGGGTTGATTAACGTGGAAGAAGACCGTCAAAGGCCGAGCGGAGCAGCCTCGACTCAAGCTCTCGAGCAAGCCGAGGCCTCTTCGTTGGTCGTCGGCAGCAGGCAACATGAGAAACGGAGCAACGGGCACTCGGGCCTCCCGCATGGCTCTCACCGCGGGCCCCCGCCGCCCCATTCCAGTGCTAGCCTGCCCCACCTCCCTCAGCCTCCGGCGCTTCCGGCTCTCCTGCCGCCTCCTCCGCGCTCCAAGGAGCCTTTCCTGCCCTCCTTTCCCTCCGCACCCCCAGGCGTCCCCCTGCCGCTCCTCCACTACACCATGCAGCACCTGTTCGCCCGCTCCCTCTCCAACCTGCCGCTGCACAAGGACTCCCTCCCACCTGAACCCTTCCTAGACTTCCGCTCCCATGGTCCCTCGTTCCCTCCGCTGCCGCTGCTTGGGCAGCTGGAGCCACCTCTTTCCTCCGGCCGAGGGAGAGATGGAGGGATAAGGGGAGGAGGCGGAGGAGGAGGACTGGGAGGACTGGATGGTGGAGACCTTTACCTCGGTGGTGCATCCATATCCTTTTTTTCCCCGGAATCAGTCGGGAAGGGGTGAGATGAGACGCTGCGATGATCTGATGTATTTAGAGTTTATTATGATCATAGGATTGGGAACAAGCAGTTTGCCAAGCGCTAGGCAGAACTCTTTTGTGGAGCATACAAAACAAAGAGGTTTAATCTAGGATCTGCTCCTCCCTAGCCATAGGGCAACCCAATTCAGCAGTAGGCAACAGGCCGAGATCAGATTAGATTAGATTAGATTAGATTGATCAAGGATCTAAATTAATCATAGCTACATTTGTAATTCTGCTTCTGTCATGAATGCAACTTGCCTCTCTTAAAAAGCCTTGACTCTCTCTACTCTCAAGAAGGCCTGTCACCGTGCCACCTGAAGAAAGCCAAGCTGATGTTCTTTTACACCCGATACCCTAGCTCAAACACGCTCAAAACCTACTTTCCAGATGTTAAGGTAATATCTAGTGAACTCTGCACTGTTTTTACATACCACAAATACAAACTCTACTGATTTATTCATATATATTCATATATATAAATATATATATCATATGTAGGCTATATACTAGCCTGATCTGATTTTTACAAGCAGGCCTAGAGGCTGATCACAAATTAAGTAAACAGAGCAGCAATCTTTCTGTGCAACATTTTTAATAAAGTGACCTTTTATATACCCGAATAACTTGAGCCTGAGCTCAGATTTAACTCAATGATATAGACTGGCTGACACTTCACTGCTTTTTAAAGGAAAAGTCCAGCATAAATCATTCCATTTCACCATTACCTGAGCTCAGTGACCTGCTGCAGGTAGGAAGAGGAAATTGAAAATTTGGTCCAAAATAGTCTGAATTTTCAAAACGGCAGCTAACACTAACTGAAATGGTCACAGAAAATTGAAACTGAGTTTCCTTGCCCTCATTAGTTAGCGTAAGCTGCCATTTCACTTTTTGGTCCATATATCAAACTCTTGTTCCTCTTCCTCTTCCTAACAACAGCACAACAGGGATATGGGTTGATTTATATCAGACTTTTCCTTCAACTTCCATTTAAAAAGAGGATAGGTCAGAGGAGCCTTCCTTTACTTACTATGTTGTCTATCCTATAGGGCTATAAGGCCTGCTCCATGCTGGATAAGAGCTTGTGATTGGTTCCTAGATTTTTTGGTCATTTGGGATCTTTTCTTGCTAAGTAAATTTTGGTTGTTAAAAAGTAAAAAATACAAAACAGCATATTGTGATAATACAGTAAACGTTGTTTTCTTTAATTGTCACAATATACATTGGATACGTTTATCAAACACCCCTTTAACCTGTATAATAACCAATAAATACTGTCAAGTCTCTCTAAAAAGCTGACCTGTTCTGTTCTTTTCCAGTTCAACCGCTGTGTCACCTCCCAGCTCATCAAATGGTTCAGTAACTTCCGCGAGTTCTTCTACATCCAGATGGAACGTTTTGCCCGACAGGCAGTCAGGGACGGTGTAATGACGCCTAGGGAGGTGGCACTACGTGTGGGTCGCAACTCTGAGCTCTTCCGCATCCTCAACATGCACTACAACAAGAGCAATGACTATCAGGTATGTATGTGGTTACATGTGAGCCTGTGCCATTTTTTTTTACCTTTCACGACAACAGTATCAAATAGACAACCCAAATTTAATTGCATTGCACTAGATATAGGTGAGTCAGAAACCCAGAGTAATAACATTTTATAATTTTATACATTTAAGTGCGATATAAATACTGATTAATTATTATTAAATTATTTTACTCTGATATGCTACATTAATGAACTTGCATTGAGAACAGGTCCCTGAGCGGTTTGTGGAGGTGTCCGAGTTGGCTTTGAGGGAGTTCTTCAACGCAATCCAAGGTGGACGTGACACTGACCCCTGCTGGAAGAAATCCATCTATAAGATCATCTGTAAACTAGACAGCCCCATTCCTGACAGCTTCCGCCTACCTGGGTGCCCCGTAGACACACATCGATCTGTGTGAGGCGTGGGAATGTACACAAAGCCCCTGGCCATGTGAAATGACACACTTATTGTCTGGGAACAAAACACTATCTCTCTCTCTCTCTCTCTCTCTCTCTCACACACACACACACACACTCTCTCTCTGTCTCTCTGTTGTTTCATGTCATACATACACTGTTAAGGCATGCACTATACACCTTTTATCAAATTACATTTTGAAAATCAATCTATCTTAACACACTAACTCTAACTCTAAACAAGCTTATGACCATCTTAAATGAACAAACAAAAAGGGAGCTTTATGCTTAAGTCGTTCAAAACTTTTTTATTATTATTTAGCCCTGCAAAGAACTGTGAACAGGGCCCCAAGTATTGAATGTTGAGCTATAATGTTGCTATAATGGTCTTTTTTCATGTGTTGAGTGTTGTGGTCCTCAAAATTTGAGCTTGCACTTTCTATACCTTCAGTGGAAGGAGGGGAAAGAAGTTGTATGCTATTTTGCATTACGTCAGCAAAAGATGCCTGCCTGATAATTTGCATAAAGGCAGTTTGTGATTTGGCAGGCTTTGTAGGTTTAAGAAAAAAGCACATTGTCATATTGTCAAAAATGTATGGTTGTTTCTATTCAAAGTTTTTGAGCCTTGATTTTTTTTCTGTGAATTTTGATGTGAAATGTCTGTGTAATAAACATACATTTTAAAGTGTATGGTCTTTTGTATGGAGTCATTCTTTGAGTTTATAATTAAATGTGGTCACATTATTTGCCATTTTCTTATTGAAACATAGTGACGTAAGCCTATTAGCACGCTGCCTCTTAAAACTCCTCGCAGTCAATAACTCACTCATCACAAGCCTTAGAATAGATTATTCTTCATGGTCTTATTTCTGTGTAACGTGATCTCATGTTGGTATGACTCATGAGACTATAGACCCTTATGAAATAACGCCGTTAAGAAGATCACTAAAGAGCGTTAAAATCAGGGCACCTGACTACGAAAACTATAATCCGTGACAGGGGCCGAGTGAACTAAGTCTAACCGCCTGACAGTGAGCACGAGTCGATCGTGATGGCATCGTGGTCCTCAAGCTTCGCGACATCTGTGAGTGATAGGAAACAGTTCCCTCTCGCCTAATAGTTGTGGCCTAAAATTTGATCAACTGAAGTTAAACGTTGCATTTGGGAGATGTAAGTAACATTATGCAACAGTTTAAACCCACTCAAGCTTGGTTTAGAACAAGCATGAGGGGGGGGGGACTAAAATACACATCCTCAACTTAACCTTGATAAATCACTATATGTATTTTAGGCCACATCATGTACGCACAAGAAATCAAAGACATTTAAAAATCAAAGTACCCACAACTGCGGTTATTTGGTCATCTTCTCTTCAGGTGGATTTTGTAGGGTTAACTCAGCTACGCAAACTGTGTCGAAAGCGCGCTACCGTGACTGTTTGTGGGGTGAATAAAGAGAAGGTGCGCGCATACATGTGACCCACTATCCTGCAATGGCGCTTCCGCTGTTACTACTACTGGAGCTCGCGCTGTACACCAGCTGCTTCATTTGCGGGATTGTTACAGCAGCTTTGGTAACAATTGTGCAGGTAGGCGAAATGGTGCCCGTTCCGTTTGTTGTAGGTTTCTTGAGATCGAAACTCATTAATGCTAATAGGCTACTTCTTCTCTGAAAGTTGGTCTGTGCTTTACATGGTACCTTGATGACGACAGCTTTCAACTTTTGCACATGATCATGACTGTCCAACGCCAAATCTGAATTGTACTTTCGATGTCATGTATGGAGAACACTAAAACGAGCTTTTCACAAATGTGCAGTTTAGTTTGGTGTGGCATATTTGATAGATTATATGGTTAAGATCTATATTTTGCCCAACTTTATTTGCAAAAGTGAGTACATAGAACTTACTGCATTTGACTGAAAGTAGCATACCTTAAAAAACATGTGATGTGAGAAAACATCTGATATGATATCTTAAGTGCTTGCGGTCTGATAGTTTACAGTTGAAACAGTAAGTTACACTAATGACCGCTGTCAGTCACCGAGGACAGTTTGGGCAATCATTTCCAGCCCTCATATTCAGTTATAAAGCATAATTCCACATTTTAGAGCAGGCACTTTTGTAGGCTACAAGAGAGTGGGATTGTCAAAACAATCGCGAACATTTCGATGATTTGCAGTCAGGTATTTCCTTTTAGAAGTTTGAGGAAGGGAGACAAAATGTGGAACTTCATCTTCCTTTGCCGATGTGATCTCATGTACGGTCATGTGACCAAACCTCCTCGTACCCAATTAGCTTTTCTTATTGGAGTCAGATGAGACAGGAGCGGGGAAAGGGGTGAAAGTGGAAGGATGACACTACTGTTAGCAACTTCACAGGGGATTATCCAGTATGTCTGCGTTTTCGCCTTCTGCCTGCAATTGGAGTCCTTCGTGCAGACTGCAGCGTTTTTACATTTAGCGTTTTAGATGTAGTCAGCCTGAAATTACTCAAGTAAAACAAGCTTTTCCTGTCTGGTCATCGCCTGCATGGCCTAAGACAAGTCAGTGTAGGGCATTTTCCTGTCAATGGATGAACCCCTATATGGCTTGACTAAAAGTGAACTACAACAGAGTTCGGTCCAGATTAATTAATGTTTTCTCTGGAATTGACTTCTGTCTGAGTATGGCAGGGCTGTCGGGGTAAGGATAGGGTGGTGTGTGGGTGACTCCTTTGGCCTCTCAAGAAGCTTTGGTTTTGTGACTGCCCTTACAGTCTCCAGGTTGATAGTGTTATCTCCCATATGGGCCCCAAAACTTCTTGCCAGATGACTGCACCTAAAGTTTGACAGTGAGTCTGGAGACATTTGATTGACATCTTGTTTCTAGGATCAGGGGAAAAACCAGCATGAAAAGTTAAATTGAAGTATTAAACTCACCTAAACACATCTTCAATGCAAACAATGTTTTCCTAATTGTTTTAAATGTTTTATGCATATAAAAAGCCCAGTGCATGCAGGATTAGCTGCTGTTATTGCCTCCTGGGTTTTTGGAAATTTGTAAATAAGCTGCAATGGGCTAGTCTTCTGCTGTAGCTACAGAGCAAATGTTCAAATTTGAAGTGTTGACCACATTTTGGGTTTACCAAGCTTAGGCTACAGTTGAAAGTGTCACCCATGCAAATAAGAAAAATGACAATTTGTCTAGGTAAACACAGACGAACAGTTTCACAGCTCCCTTTCCTTATAACCAATGTGTTGAATACAGCGACTAACATCATGAAATTACAAGCCTCCTGTCTTTCTCTGTAGGGTCACAGTGCGGGAAAGTGCTTGCTGTACGGTGTGCTACAGTACAACACAAGCAGCAAGGAGATCAACGTGACTTCCTCAAGCAACCCATCTCTCTGCTACTTTGTGTCAGCCATCTCTGTGTGTGTGGCCATCTTCTGTTTCTCTCTCACTCTCTACTGGGTCTACTCCAGCTGTGTCGATGGAGAAGTCAGGAGGTGAGCACTTCCCCCAATTTTTACTCAGATGTGTGGTTGCTCAGTTATGCCTGAAATGTACAGAGGCCTACTGCCTTAACCCTACAGATCTATCAGTATCTCTTTTAACTGTGTGAGTAAATGTTAAATGACCCTGACACAAAGTGTTCACTGATTTTGGAATATAATTCATGCATGAGAACTTTGCAGTTTGTCTTAAGTTTAGATTGGGGTGCAATAACTGTACTCTGCAGACTTGCATTGT
>JAVQKI010326298.1:0-11196 GCA_036025975.1 Nematalosa erebi
GCATTTCAGTTAACACATTTTTTTCTGTAAGTGTATGTTTTTTTTTCCAGCCCTACATGCATGTCTGGTCAATATCCATACCACTATTCCATAGCTGTATGGAAATCAATCAGGAGCCGTCTGAGTATATTTTGTGGCATTCTTCTGTGGATCAATGCGAGAGAATTTTATACCAGCGTTTTTTGAGATGTAATGCAACACAGTTGATGTAAATAATACATGCTGCAACACATTGCTGAAATTCGGTGTTTTGTCTTGTGAGTGTCCGCCACCTACTTGTCGAGTGAGTTAGCAAAATAATGGATCATGTGACTTGCGGAACTACGTAAGCGGAATCTCCTTTTGTAGTTCAGTAAGTAAACAATATGCCGGAGGAGCTACCTGCTGAACCTAAAGACAAACCGAATGAAAACTTTATTGCAATAGTATCGAAGTATGCTGATAATAACTTGACGTTATTACGGGTATGATAGAAATTGTTACCTCAAGAGACCGGTGATGACAACTTGTTTGGCGTTTAGTTACATTTGACCACATATTACAGACAGTGTGGTCTACACAAACTGAGACAAGCTATGTTTGTTTCCTACAGAGTCTGAGCACTGGACTAGCTATCGTGGGCATTGTTGTTTTAGGACGGAGCATCAAATTGGTAAAGATTAGAGTTGATGTTTATGAAAATTTGTAAAACCTGCAGCAGATTTGTGGCTTGACAATGTTTGTATGCCATCGTGAATGGTGTAGGCAAAGTTATGTTGACACTTAAAAGCTATACTCATATCTGCTGTAATATCAGAATCTACATCCCACCAACAACGGTAAACCACACAATGAAAATAGGAGAGTAATTTCCATGCCCGCCCTGATGTTGGTCATGATGTTGCATGAGAGCCATCCTAGTCCACTTCGTTTCGTACAGAGATGAAGGCATGGCCACGCTAGCCATATCATGCTTTTCCCACTTCACCTGCCAATATGAAATTTGGATGTTTTGCAGATCACAAAGTTCAATGCTGCTTCAGAAATTCCCTCACGGTTTATTGAGCGGAATGTTAGTCTTCGAGGGCGAGTTTGCAGCATTACTGAAAAGGGACTGGAAGTGGAGCACCTCCCAATTCATATCCCTATTATTTCCTCCCTGCTGGTAAAATGTAAGTCCAGAACACTTACCTCCAGCATTTACTTACTATTAGCATTTACATTCACAACAGCTGTGTGTTAAATATAAAAACTAGTATTGTATCCATGTGGTTGTAATGATAGCATATCCGCGCTATATCCTCTTTTTTTATATTGGCCATCCAGCAAAAGACTTGCACCCTGACCTTCCCAGTTAAAGGTTAACCAAAACCCTAAAGTTAAAAAGTTCTAAATTGTGCCCTATCTGCTCTCTTCTCTGTTTCTTGTTGAAAGCTTTATTTTGAACTTTTGTGTTCTGTTGTTTAATTTGGGAATATACTGTATTTAGCCAGTTTTTATGACTTTTCTATATAGGCACACTTTCAGAGGTTTAATGGAAGTTGTCATAAAGCTCAGTCCTGTGATTCTGCAGGTCAGGCAGGGGCACCTCTACAGGTGCGTCTCGCAGGAGTGGAACTGACCCCAGAGGGCTGGGACTGGCTCAGACGGCAGCTGAGACCTGAGGAGACGGTGTGGCTGAAGATGATTAGGCAAGAAGGTGACAGCCTGGACTGCTTGGTCTCAAGAGGCCGGGTGAGGGGCAATCCTTAAAGTCATGGCCTGTCACTCACAAACATTCACTATTAGTGGGGCAAAGGAGTGAAGATTTGAATGACAAAATGTCAAACTCTTTTATAAAAACTGTTGCTTGCAATAGTCTTTGCCAAAAGCTTTGTCATATTAATTATAGTTTTTAGCTGTAACATGCTGGATTTTTACCCAACTGTGGTATAGCTCCCACTTCACGACTTGTCAGTGTTCTTCCTTCTGTTTATTATTGTTTTGGCTCTCAGGGCTTTCTCTTGGGCACTAGCGTAAATGAGGAAATGTTGCGGCAGGGCCTGGCTAGGTCTTTACCGATCCTGGGCCTGGACCACCACTCCCGGGTGTACTGGAGCCTGCACAAGAGACTACTGAAGGCTGAGCGTCAGGCTGAGAGAAAGGGCCGAGGCCTGTGGAGAGAGAGCAGCCTCTGGGAGAGAGCCTCAGCAGCTTTCAGGGAGAACCTGGTGGTCAAGAGCATTAAAAGGTTTCTCTCACTCGCCTCCAGGACCAAAGAAAAGTGAGCACTGCACATATTAATTATCATAA
This sequence comes from Nematalosa erebi, assembly GCA_036025975.1. Taxonomy (NCBI): domain Eukaryota; kingdom Metazoa; phylum Chordata; class Actinopteri; order Clupeiformes; family Clupeidae; genus Nematalosa; species Nematalosa erebi. The sequence continues at coordinate 2,272 of JAVQKI010326298.1, forward strand.
ATGTATTATATCTCTGAATTGTATTTATTGACCAACCCATACTCAATTGAACTGACTTCAGTAGTTCTAGTAGTTGTTAACACTCGAAGAAGAGAAAAATCCAATTCTTACTCGAGTCAGACTGTTACATCACCTAGACAAACGTGAATATGAATACAGCTGTAACAATGTGACAAACTTTAAACTTGGAACATGTTAAAAGAGTGTAAATAAAGTATAAATAAACATTACTCTAATATGCTATCTAAATTTCACCTTACAGGGGCAATATGGAGTTTTTCTAGCATTAGATTTAATTGTCTTTGCCATGCACAGATTATATTTTTTATTTGATTTGTAGCATTAGCTGCGGTAGGACCACATGTGTCAGCATAATCTTGTTTTCCATTCATTCTCCTTTCTATTTCCAGTTCAGTCACCCTGCTTCTTGTGTTTAGGATGAGCAGCTTGGGCATTGTCCCCTGCAGCAATCCATGGGGGTCTGCCTGATTACCCCTCCCAGACAAAGCAAAAGTACTGTTGCCATGGATGCAGCAAATCTGAAAGACAAAGAGTGTCAAAAGGTGATGAGCTAAGTGGCCCCAAACTGAGTTAACAGAAAGGATGACCATACCAGAGCAATATCTTTACATATATAAAACTCAGGTCCAGAAAATGTAAACTCACACACACACACACACACACACATATTGAACAGCCTATGTGCTGTGTTAGAAGTGGAAAAAAGCATGCTGGGGGTTCACTAGGGCTAAAATTGGGGTGGTAAGGGGAGGGGACAGCAGCTTGCAACTCGTTCTGCTCAATCTTTGTTGTGCAAATTTAACAAGCGGTGACTCCAGTCTTCCTATTGGCTGTGCAGTTTGAACTGAAGGGGTAATGGAGAGCTGATTGCAGGCCCTGGAAGACTTTGAGCTGGCACAGCACTCCCAGCAGGGCTGAATAAGGGAGGAAGGGAAAAGAAGGAGAAACGGCTCTGTGTTGCATCGGCTGTTTCTAATGTGTCAACAAAGCATATCTGGGTCAAATTCACTTGTCCTAACATTGTCCACTAATAGTAGCAACAATGTTATTACAACGTTTAAAATGTAGGCTAATTTTCTTTTTATATTGGTTACTCTACATATTGGTTTTCTCTTCTTAAATGGCCTTTGTATTGACTTTAGTGGATGTAACACAGGCTTATTAACACTTTTCAAATTTGAAATGGCCTAATCGTTTCTTAGAGATGTCAGTGGCTGAACAGTCTCCATCCAACATAGGATGCATGAACTGCTGTGTGAGGACATGGTAAGTGTTGTGGGTCACGCTCCGTGAAATCCACTCCGGTTGTTTCCATAAACCTTTCCTCAAGTCAGGCACCCACTAGTCGTACCGTTTGAATGGGAGGTATGGCATTGTGGCGGCAGTCTTACCCAAAGCTTGTGTGGGACAGTTGAACGGTAAACACACAGAGTGGACTTCGCAACTCTGGGCACACAGATGAAATACTGAGTGCTGTTCATTGCTGAGTTACACCATTCGAAAGGAATGTTTTCTTCGCGAGGAGAATTACTTTTGTTGAACTATCTTCTCTCAGAGGAATAAAGGCAAATCTGAAGTAAGTGATGACTGCTATTTGTTAACAAAAGCAGGTGCGTCAGAGTAAAAGAAAGAGTTTTCGTAAAATAGGCCTACTGGAAGGTCGCCATCCATATGGTAAAATTATATAGCCAAATCTCTGATAGGTAAGACATTTAGGCCCTTCCACACTGAAAGTGGTTACAACCATGCACCTGTTATGAACAGTGTGAGCATCGCATTCCCCTATTTCAATTGTTGCCCTATTTGTTTTGAGTACGGTATGCTACTTTCATAACTGCACAATAATTAATTAAGGTTAATTACATTATAGGCGAAGTCAACGTTTTAATAAATGAATCAAAGTATGCTTTATCTGAACATAGGCCTACTGAACTTTTGTTGCGCCTATTTCACTGTTTGACACTTTGGGTGAATATGACTAAGTTAGTCGCAGTTTTAAAAGTAAGCCTATGAGTTCATTATGTATTTGTGGCGTAACAAAAAGGTTGTATTAAACACAGCCGGTAGCAACCGAATAAAGAGGAGGACGGGTGCCTCCCACTCTGCAGTCCGCATCTTTAGGGATTTAAGAGTGGGTGGGGATTTCATGATTGACGATTCCAAGACAAAGACACGAATGTAGTCCTCTCCCTTGTACGTCCAATAGGCCTGTTGGTGCCTCACTCACCAGTCACTACAAAGTGGTGTTTTTGTTGGTCGTGGTGGGATGCCTCAAGTTAAGTAGCCTAGGCTAGGCTAGACCAATGTTCCCCTGTTAACATTTCAGTTAAAAGTTTGAAACTATAACCTAGTTGTTGGCTTTGTGACTGATAGCCAATGATAACAAAGCTATGCCATGTTACCACTTTTCCTTTTTGTGACAGCATTTGACTTGCCTCACAACAGGAGCTAAAGTGAAATGATTCAGGACAGCTGTTAAAGCTGTTAAGATCACACTTTCTTAAGTTGCTGTTTAAGCTGTTTATCCTCTAAAGTCATGGTAGAGGGAGGTTTAGGCAAGAGAACCATTTAGCTTATGCCCATCACCAAGTAGATTTTTACTGTCAAACCTTACCCTTTGAGTCCATGAGAATTAACATCAGATGTTATTCATGGCTAATGGTGGGAGATGGGAGATGGGGGGGGGGGGCGGGGTGAGGGAATGTCCCCACCCTTGGAATGCAAAACAATCTCATCCTTGTCATGACGATACCCATTCCATGTGTATATGGAACATGAACAGGTAAAATGAGTCCTGTGTTTTTCAAGTCATGGCCTTGTTAGTGTATCAGCTTGCTGGCCTGGTAAGGTTGGAAACAGGCCTCATTGTTGCAGTGGAGACAGCAATGAATTATTTAACCCCAATCCGTCCTCTGTGGGACGGAGGAATGGATGGTTGGGGGCATGCTGAATTGAACCCTTTGTGGTCAGAATACAGAGCAGACTCTGAGGAGGTTCAGTGCGACTTTAGAAAAAAAAGAGACCAAAAAAGAATCAGAGCAGATTGTGGTGAATTGTTGTCCAGAGAGGTTTGTGGCAGTACAGTAGGCCCATACTTTTGACAGAGCTACCAGAGCTGAAGTCTATAGCCTACCACAACCATTTGACACGCAAAAATGTTCTGAGTTGATTTCTCACAAATGCAGTTCTCACAAAAAGTATTGTTAAAATATTAAAATATTGTTAAATGCGTTTGTTCTGACATTATGTGAACAAGTAGCCAGGCCAGCGCTGCCTAGTGCTTATGCGCAATATCACATTTTGCTCCAGCACAGTCCGCTTAGGTCTCCTGTTTTAAATTTGTGGCTGGGCAGTCAGCAAGTAGAGGGCTCTGGCATGCACAATATTTTAAAAGTTAACAGGAAGTATCTGCTCCAAGGAAACATACTGTATGCCAATTTAGTTATTCCAGTGACGCTATGCACAAAGTGAAATGAAGTGAAAGTGTTTGGTGCATCAGGCAAGAGGACAAGGACAGTAAAAGCTGTTTCAAGCCACCTGTTATCCCCACAGCAGGCCTTAGCTTTAAATCCATGATTTCTTTACTTCAGACTGCATCAGCACTAGCATTGTGCACTTATGCGTTCAAGTCCAAATAGGTAATAGGCTATTTGTCTGCAGACAGAGTCACATAGCCCACACATTTTATGAGTCTGCTGTAAAAAAAGAATGTAATGTTCAACCCTCTATGGACTACTTTATTCAGTGAGTAAGTCATATTAAAGCTGGTTCAAAATGATCAACCCTGTTGGCAATGTGTTTGTGCCTCTATGGTGATTGTAGTTAAACTAATGTTAGAGTTTAGATGAACTCTGATGTAGCCTCTGGACCAGAGGAGCACTTGAACTAGTTGGAGACCAGTGGAAGTCATTGTTCATTGTTCAGAATGACTTGACTGGATAGATGTGGTAACTTGCACCTGCTTTCCCTAGAAGATGTATTGTCCTATTGCTTTCAGAGTGCATAGAAACAGTCTTTACAAGGGTACAGTATTTCAGGGTGGTTTCCCGGCTCCTGTCACTCAGAAACAAATGCACCACCAGGAAACCAGTTTTCTCCACCTGCACTGCAACCAAGAATGTTATTTTCCTATTCTACATCAAAGTATTATTTAATTTAATTAATTAAATCATGAACATCAACATCATGAACACTTGTAGACCAAAAGCAGGGACTGGAAGGCAGTAATTGTCTTTAATATCTGACAGCAGCAGGTGTTTGATGTGAGTGTTTGTGTCTTCTTGTGTTTGACTGGGTGTCTGTATTGTGTCCCCAAGGTCAGGAGAGCAGAAAATCTGCGAGTGAGAGATTAGACCTATCTGGTGTGAGAGGCATGATTTCATTAGCTCTGTGACTAGACTGGTGTGTGGACGGGAAGGGGCTGCTGCAGGGCATTTAGCACACACACACTGGTGTCTACAAGATTTTCTGTGATCAAGTAACACTTATTTCAACACAAACACATTGCAGTTACATGTTTACTGTGTCACAGTTTGGTGTTACTATTTACTTAATGTCAGATATGTCAAGCACCTGGGGCAAAGGGGATTCTTTTGAGGGAAATGTTGAAAAGGATGGCGTTGTGCTGTGCTTCTGTGTGGTAGATGCTGTCTTTGTGTACGTTCACCATACCAATCTAATTTGGAGGGTGAGGATTTGAGGCTGAAAAAATGCAATCGATCACCTTTGACTTATTGAATTATCTCTGGGAATCCTATTGCTGGTGAGGCAGTTAGTGGAAGAGCCAGCTGCGTCCAGCCGTGTGCGTGCGTGCGTGCGTGCGTGTGTGTGTGTGTGTGTGTTGGAGGGAGCAATGACTGTATATCTTAAATGTCATGGTATGCCTTTTGGTAGCAGATGTTTTTTTGAAATCATTAATGAGAGACATCCATGCTTACCTTCATTCTTTATTGGCTGTTCAATAGTCAATACAGTCCCAACATATATTTTTTGGTCATCTCGTATTTACAGTAAGTATTTTACTGCATGGCTGATGTCTGAAAGGGCCTTAGAAGTCTCACATGGTTCCTCCTTACCTCACCTTACACACATGTAGAACAGTTGCTAATCTTCAGGCAGCCTCCAAGTAAGTTTCATGAGTTGACAGTTTAATGTAAGAACATAGTATTTTCTACTCTCTACTCTGGTGCTGTGAGCTAGTGAGAAGTGAAATCTCACATTACCCAGCTGTAACAGTGTAATGGACCCTTTAATAACTCCCATTCCCCCTTTAATGAATGTGTGATCTCAAGAAGTTTGTCTTCCTAAGAATGCAAGCAAAGTGGACTTCAGGACTAAACCTCAGGCTTACCTCACTCACATTTGTTTTAAAAATAAAATGTATTATTTAATTTATTGGATCTTGGGTGCCTCCTCATTTATAAGCCTTATGAAGTATTTTTGGGATGTCTGCCGCCCACTAAGAAGTTTATTAAGCCTATAAGCCCCAAACTGAAATCATCCTCACAGAGAATTAAGTTTTTTGTGAGAGAGTCACGAGTCAGTATGCCAGCTGCTAGGTTTGGTCCTGTTTAATCTGGAACCTGTTATCCTCCTGTCTTTCTCCTTCTCTTACTTCCTTTATGTGTTGTTTGCCTGCAGACGGTTGCCTCCCACAGTGAACCCCTCTCTCCCAATGCCGCCATTAGTGTCTTGTCTTTCTTCCCTCTTCTCCTCACCTTTGTTTGTCTTACTGGCTTCTTATTGCCTGTTAACCTCTTTGTTTTTCTCACCCCCTGCCTCGCACTCCCTTTTCCCACATTTCACTCTCACTTCCCTGTGAATGTCAGTTCCCTTATGGCAGCACCTGTTGCTTGTCTCTCTCTGGCTGATCTATAGAGCAACTGTCACGGAGGGTTCCGGAAGAGCAGGAGACTGCCCGGCGTCGGGCCTTAGTGTCTGGTTTCAGCCCACCTGAGGGGGAATGTCCAGAGGGAGGTTACGGGGTCAGGCTCACAGTCATAGAGGATGGAATGCCCCTATTTAAGTCTTACACCGTGACTGTTCTCTGCCTTTGAGAGATGTGAGACAGAATTGGTTTATTTCACCACTCTTGGTGAAGTTATTATCATGTTTATGTAAACACTTAAGATAAATGCATTTTCTTTTGGACTGCTTGGTTACATTTTTTTTCCGCCCTGGTATGATGATTGAATCAATCAATCCACCAATCCAGACAATGCCCTATACACAAAATGTTTAATGAATGAGTCATCCATGATCTGTAATTTTGTTTCAAAAGGTCACAGTATCATAACAACGTTGAATAGCAGACGCCTGCCTACAATTATTCATGATTACAAATCACAAAATCAGATATGGGACGCTTAAAATCAAATCTTGTTAGTAATCGGCCACAATGGAGCTCCCAAATCCTTGACAGAAAAACATGAACTGATTTAGTGTTTTGGGGATCGTGGCCCTGCTGTTATTATGAGAGGGAATGTCACATAATGTTACATCAAGCTCTCATCTATGCTGGTAAATACATTTACCTACTTTAGAGCAGATTATGAATTGCAGTGCTATTGTGCAATGTCATTCAAGATGTGTTTGTGACATCATCCTTGTCACATGTGTATGTTACTGAGCAGAGCATTAATGAAATCCTTTAATGTTTGCTTACTAGGGTATGTAAAGACACATTACATGTGATTCATATTTAAGCCACTTATATGAGCTTTAAAGGACTGACACAACATGGCCCTCTGTGAGCAGCCCCTACACTCCTCTTCATGTCCGCTCTCCCTCCATTAGTCTCCTCTGCCATACTGGACCGTGGTCATTTTGATCTGCCATTTCAAACACTGGCTTAGTGTGAAGGAAGGCCCAGGTAGTGGAAAAGGCTTTGTAATCCTTGGCTTCCTTGTAGCTGTGCTTTCATGGAGAGGCAAAGGGAGCAGTGAGGAGATGGCTTGCCTCTCTAATAGTATCTTAAGGGCCGTGGGACATTTCACATGGCAGGAGACGCTTTGCCTTCCTGGTAGCCTGGAGGCTGAGATCAGTGTTGGATAACTAAAGAGATCACATGGTCTACTGGGCCCCCATCAGAGGCCGGCTTCTCAGGTGTCCAGTCAGGATCATGTGTGTGTCTGTCTGCTCTGTGGCCTCTACTACACTAGTTTGTGGGTGTCCATTCACACGGTGCTGGGAGACAAAGTTTACAGCATAATTACAGATGGTTGTTGTGTACTGCTTTCTTTAAATTATTTAATGTGACATAATATGTTTAAGACTAAATAACTGATTATTCTCTTTCTCCCTCTCTTAAATCCTTTGTAGACACCATCCCCACCGCTTGAGCTCTCACTTCAGCAGGCTTCCATAATGAGTTCCTGGGGGACTGAGTGCCAGGGTAGTCCCCAGTACTGCAGACACTTCCTGACTGACAACAGCATCTTTCATGGTGGGTACTCAACTCTTATCATGGTGTGCCTTTGCTGTTAGGTGTCACGGCGCTGAAGTAGATAGATTTCCATCAGATATCAACTGTCAGGAGTGACATGACAAGGTGAAGATGAAGTCCTGAGACCCAAGTCAAGGGATGGGACAGTTGTTGTAGCCGAAGATGTCTATCAGAGCAGAGAATCAAGTCAACATAGCTTAAATGCTATTGACTTGACTTGATTTTGTAGACATGTTCTTATTTAAGAACCTAATTTAAGTCCCATTATGCAGAACCCATTTGATTTGACGTGCAGTTCAGTTGTATTTCTATTATAACCACTGGATGTACAAGAAAGGCAAATACAAATGCCAGAAAAAAAAAAGAATATATCCGTATTACTGCAAATGGTATATGTGATACTGCACACTGTCTGTGCAAGAGTGCTCTCCTATCCAGCAGGGGGAGATGTCATGCCTTCACCTCTGTGGAAATGTTATATGTCAACAGCCCATCAGAACAGGGCTCCTCAAGAGGGTATTTGCAAATGGGCAAATATTAAAACATCTATGGAGAAAATAAATTATTCAGATGATGTCACTGGTAATACAGCTGTCTTGGGAATCATATTGTAATTGTTTGGTTGTCTAACCATGGCCATGTGCGACAGTTGTGTATTTATGCTATGTTCTTCAAATTGAAATACAGTTTTAAAAGGCCACAGATGGGCATCAAAATATAACAGTAGTTAATGAAGCATGATGTGAGAATTTTTTTGATACAAATGCCTGCAGCTCTTGGCCATCCTCTGTGATAGCCACTGGATTAAACACGTTGTCGGAATATAAATAAATAATTCACAAGAATATTAAAACCTCTTTATCTATATCTCTGCCTTTAGGCAGTCTCTGATGACTGCTAGCTACCAGCTGTGACGGAGCCCACACACACACACACACATACACGCACACACATATACTGTATATATATATATATATATACAGTCAGATACGTTTTAGAGTCTGTGCTATATCAGGACACAAAAATCAATTGGACCTCAAACTATACATCAAAGGGGGTTATCCTGATACATGAAGCCTTATCAAAATATATTTATCAGCTTGATTGTCTATTGAATGCACTGAATTCATTGCCATAAATAATCTTGAGAGCTTTCTGTAATGAAGATTTTTGGGTGTTGATGGGTGACTGCAGTCTATGGGTAGGTGAGTGGGTGGTGTTTACGTGATGCTCTGCCCTGTTCTCAGTGCTTGAGACAGCCTGGCTCTGCTGAACAGTCCTTTTATTACCCTCTCACACCTTCACCACTTAGTCGCACTGCGAGATCGGCCAGCCACGGATCGACCTCTCTGTGGTTAGACAGACAGATGGAAGTGTGGCCGTCAAACTTTGTAGACCCTGACTCTTGTTGTTCCTCTCCACTCCCTCTGTTTCCCCCCACTACCAATCTGTCTGTATGT
>JAVQKI010326341.1:0-10949 GCA_036025975.1 Nematalosa erebi
TTAACACTGTATTGACACAGGTGCTGAAATGATTCCTCTACTCTAATGGCTTTGAATATGACAAATAATGATAACCATGTCAGCTATGTTATGAATCCAACTGAGTTTTTTCAAGTCACTTGCTTCATTTCTGAATCTCTCAGGTGAATGTGTGTATGCCAATTTGGGCTCACTAAAGGCTTGAGAACCAGGTTGTTTTTTTGTGTAATGTCCAGTTTAATGCAGACTCTGGTGGGGGTGTCAGACTAATGTGCTATAGCCTAGTACTGATACTAGCTTCCAATTGAGTCTGTCTGTCCCCTTGCCTGCAGCAGCAAGCCAGGGGGAGCTCAATTCTCACATAACTGACAACCTATATCTCCCTCATCATGGTCCCCGGATATACAGTACTGTGAGTCATTTCATTAATTTTCTGAAAGTACTGGTTTGACCCAATGGTTGATGTCTTGGCTGACAAACTGCAGTGGTGGCGGTGGTTAAGTGTGTGTGTGCGTGTGTGTGTGTGTGTGTGTGTGCGCGTGTGCGCGCATATGCTCTAGCATTTCTGCCTCTTTCTTTTAAAAAAACATCATGCATCATCATGCCTACTGGTGTTACAGCATGCACTAAGCCAGCCAGCTGAAAGCCTCAGAGAGAGGCTAGGAGTTGTTGTTGTTTCCCCAGTCTTAGTGAGTATTGCTCAGGGGCCATAACTCATGTGCCGTGGCTGTCCCTTACATTTGAATGATGGTATGAATCACTGCAAGTCTACCTGCCCATGAAATCTGCTTTAGCCAACTCCTCTTGTCAACAAAGGATCGCGATACTCATCTCTCTGAGCCTCGGAATTACTTTTCATAAACTAGCAAGGAGTTTGTCACTGATGTACGTTATTAATAGGCAGGCATCTGTTTTTGTGCACATTGAAACACCTACACAGCAAATGGTGCTGTTGACTGTTGTTGCTGGATTGAGCAGCTGAGGAAATGTCCACTGATGTGTGCTTACTGTGCGACTGATGTATACCACTGATGTGTGCGTACTGTGCTATTGCTGGTAAGTGTTGAGTAGCACCTCATAAAACCCTACATTTTATGTGACTCCTATTCTGCTGGCTTTCGAGGAAGAACAGTGTCACTTACTTTGCCCTAAAACAGCTGTTGTTGCCAAACAGAACCATAGCAGCTGTGTTCTCTCTCTCTCTTTGAGCAGTGCATGCATTTGCCCTCGATTCAGTGTGATAACGAATGTACACTCCGCGGTGGCAGGTCCCATGAGTCCCTCAGGCTGTTTGAGTGAGCAGTTGACACCTTCCTGGCTTCCATCCAATGTAAAGTGTCTGCACATGGGGGTGGTGGTGGAGGTGTGTGTGGGGGGGGCTACAAACAACAGCTGTACGTTATGTTGTGTGGGAATTATTGAGTAGGGGTGTTTGAGGCATGAGAGAAAAGTCTTTTGGTTCTTGTTGACATTTTGTTTGGCTGTTTGTTTCACTGTGTCACCTTTTTGGCTTTCACGGGAGGCTGATGGATCATAAGCACACCTGTACCCGAAATATTTCAAATTTGCTGGAGTTTTGTGGACTGCAGGCCTGACAGAAAAGCAACAAAAAAGAAAGAGAGTTGTCCCCGCACACTGTGTTCTTCCTTCACCACTTGAAAATTCACACTGAAATTCATTCCCCTGTCTCCAGTTTGTCCATGCCCTACGCGCTGAGTGATATGACCGGTGTCCGCCTCAGATGATTTGGAATGGAAAAGTATATCTGCTGCACAAGACTTTATCATCTCTCATCCTGATTGAGCCAGCATTTCCAAAATGGCAGTGGAAATTATTGCCTTTCGGGGACCACTGTGGTAGCTTGTGACCCCAACCGACTCCTCTAAGGTTGCCAGGTGGTTCCTAGACACCATATATCTACTTGATAAAAATCCATACACTGATGTGTTTCAGCAGCTTGGCTCTAGCCATCAGACTATCTATTTCAGTGTCACAGTATCAGGAAAACACATTCTTTTTTTTCCTGTGCTGCACGCGGTGCCTTCATTTTATGCCTGAGAGATGATGTAGATCGTGCTTCATTGGTGTTTGTTACTGTGCTGCTATACCTGCATTGCTGTAAAGCAGAATAGGTACGAAGAGAGAAAGATAGACACAGAGAGAGAGAGAGAGAGCCCCTGGTTCTTAATGTGTCTTCCTCAGGCAAATGGAGTCTTAATCAGGTCAGGATATCCATCCATCTTTATCTTTCATCAGCCAGGCTCAGTCAGAAGCTTGCTCATCATCTCGTCATCTTCACTAATGGCAAATATCCACACAGGATCAGGTCGTGGAAAGACCCATTAATTTTCAACAGCATAGCTCACCAACTGAACCGCCCCACTGGTCTAGTTGAATATTAAAAATGCATTTCCATGACAATCAAGATTTTTACCTCCACCGAAGAGGTTATGTTTTTCGCCGCCGTTTGTCTGTCTTTGTACAAAATAACTCAAAAAGTACTCCAAGGATTTGCAACAAATTTTCTGAAACACTGGAACACCATCTGGAATTTGTATTGCGCCAGTGAAGATTGTGCCCTATATTGCCTGAGCTGAGGTCTGCGCTCTCCGAGTGCTTTTCTAGTTCTCCCATGTTTTATCCAGCACCCCTTATTAGTAGTTGGCTCCATGTAAAGCTTTAAAGAGAGTTCCATAAAGTATAAGATGCTTGTCTGAGTGGTGGTAGAATCTTGTTCTTTTTTAATATGTGACCAACTCATGCCACAAGTTCATGCCACTCATGCCTCTTATCACACGGCTGACTAACGCTGATGCGAAGTGCTTACAAGTTGCTTCTACCTCATTTATATGAGGTAGTCATAGCTGGTAGCTTCCTTGGGATTTAGTGTTCATAACTGAAATAAAAAATGTCATCTATCAAATGTCAGTGTCAAATGTCATCTGCTATTTGGACAAATCCTATCTTTCTCACGTTCTGAAATAGGGCCTTTGTGAAATCTCTGTAGACAGCCCCTACCAGTCTACCTTGTTATACTATGTCAGTCCCCTCATTTTGTTATCAGTTAGCAGATGCTTATTACAACAAAACATTGGGGAGAAAATGTTTAATCTGTCCTTGTGAAGTTATATTTTATTCTGAGAACATTCACACTGAATCAGATTGAATCTCCTAACTCAGTTATTGAAAAGCAGGACTTCAGAAGGCCCTGTAAGTTGCCAACCAATTACTGTATTCTGATGCTGCCTCATCTTTGACTTTGGTAACTATTCCAGTGTAAGGGTTGGCGCAAAAATTGGTGCTTGGTTGTATTGTTTGCCAGTGGGAACTAAGATTAAGAACCCTCTTTTTCAAGGGTGCACCAAGTGCCTCTATTTTTACCCTTGGCCAGCCATCATCACAGGCTTAGTGGTGCAGCAACCAGTCCAACCTGTCAGGGCTTAAGCAATGTTCTCAAACCCCTGCCTGCGAAAATAACCCTGTATTCCTGGCCCATTTTTTGGCACTTTCAAGTTGGACGGGCCACCAGACCCCTTCCGCCAAAAGACCTGAGTTCATCTATCTGTCATTCATCACTAGTCCAGGTGCCACTTTTGAAGGCATGTCCAACACCTGACAGCTTGGCAGTGTCTTGCAGTAATAAATATGTTTCTCCGGTCAAAATTGGCTTCCCGTTTTTGAATAATTTAACTGAATGTGTGCAGTTTGCCATGATGGCGCCCAACCCCAAAGCAAATTATGCTCTTGATATGTAAGTTATAATGGTACTTGCCTATGAAGCCCCTTGCTGCTGTAATAAATGTTATCTTTACTGGGGTTACTGTATTTCTATTGAGAAAAAGATGCCTGCTTTAGTGGATACTCGTTGCTTTTTTTAACCCTTGTTAACACAGTGCTTTTCATATGCTGCTGCTACTTAACCTGCAAATGGGACTTTTATGGCCAAATAGATGAGCGTAGGACTGGGTCTTTCCCCCTGATGTCGGTCCCAGCGTGTGGTGGGTTGTATTTGGATTAGAAACTGCTTGGAGAGGCTGTGACACAGCTGGGGAATCAGTGTGGTGCTCCATTTCAATCCAAAAAACCCCGTCAAGGCTAAATAATATCTCTATAGGAGGCGCCGCCTTTAAAATACGAACACAGCGAGTTTGTGCTGCCCTTACAATAGTGTCCTTCAATCCCAAACAGAATGGATAGGGTACTGTACAACTCCGCACTAAGTGATGTCAACCGAACAAGGTTGAGTAGCTTTTAGCATATATTGTGTGAGTGTGTATATATATGTATATACACACACTATAAGAGAGAGAATGAGAGTGTGCATATAGTAACAAGAGGTATCCACCTGTTTAATCGACCAATGCCATGGTGTGTTTTTAATTTACATCTAAAGTCAGGATCGATATGGCGCTCTACTTCAATCCAAAAAAACCCATCAAGGCTAAATAATACCTCTATCCACAAGTGTCCACAGTCCCATGGTGCTTAGCTTGAAATGTGGGCAACATATCCAGTTTGGCCATAGCCAATCAAATTATTTTTTTCCAATCCCATTAAGCCTCAAAATTAAAATGTAGGGTTTCATATTGCCACCTAATTGCTACAAGTGCTGTTACCAGTGCTTTTTGAAAATTAAGCATGTTGTAGGGGTTTTTTAAAAAATTGGATGAAACAGCCTCATATAATGGTAGCTTGCTCTGTTTGTTAAGCTTATTGACCAGAAGTTATGCCCACATTCCCCAATAACCACTTCAGGAAACTTTTGGATTGGAGGCACCATCTTTAAAATATGAAAACATTCAGTTTGTATTGGCCTTACAGTAGAGCAGTTTTCTTTTAATCCCAAAGAGATCGGATTGGCTTGATCTACATGCCTACAAGTCAGCACTAAGTGATGTCAACCCAGCAAGGTTGAGTAGCCTTTAGAGAAGCACAAGCTCTGTGGTATTAAAATGTATTGCCTCGGTGCTCTGTTCAGGGGAAGTTAAGGGTCAACTCATGGAGAGCTGCATGCATTGGCCAACTCTCCCTTTGGGACTAAAGTCTTCCATAATGACCATTTGGGGACAAGTCATCGCCACTAATTGACTAAAAATCTATGAATAGCACACTAGTGTTTTCTGTGACAGATCCTTTAATCAAAGTGTGTGTGTAAATGTGTTTGTGTCTGTATGTATGTGTGTGTGTGCGTGTGTGCGTGTGTGTGCGCCCGCAAACACTTGTGTGTATTTTTGGGCTTCTCTTTGTGTGTGTGTGTGTGATGTGTTCATCTAAACTGCAAGCTTAACTGGTTTACTGTTGCAGACTAGAGGGCAAATGCTTCACTTGCTTAGTATTTAAGAGGTTTTTCCATTCAGATGTGAAATGGCACGCGTGAGTGCAAGAGAGTCTTTGAGTCTTGTCATTGTATCATAAATATCAATATTTTCCATCACTCAGACATGTAGGGTTGGTTGCCTGTTTATCAATTATGTAGCAACTTAGATCTTAGAAATGTTCTGAATGATCCCAAGGAACTCACTGGAAATTCTCTCGTTTTTTGGGTCTGCCACCACACTGGAATCTGATCTTGTTTTGTTCTCAGTAGCTGCTTTTTATGAGTGACAGGCCCATGGCACAGGGGTTGTCCATTCTCTTTCTCCCTTTTCTTTCTCCCTATCCCTTCTAAAACGTGTGCTTTCTCTCATTTTTCTTCTTCCTTGCCATGATGCCATCCATTCAAAATATTCTCTTGATTTGCTTCCCTCCCATACGTATTTGAGTGAACCTTCAGGTGGTAGATAAAAGCTTGCTTGTTGCAATATTTTTTTTTGTATTTTCATCGTTGTCTTTTTCCTTTTATGACCGTACATGTTTTGTCTTTTGCCACATGGTGTGATTTCCCCTTAATGCCATACAGTATGACGTTTGTTATGTACTTGTTTTTGTGCAAGTGGGACTCTGTTTTCCCTCATCTGCCTGTCTTGCACGTTGCCTCTAGCCTCACTGACGCGTGTCTAGATGACCAAGGCAACATTATGGCCTCTGCAGTGGCGGGAGTGACGGGAGAGTCGTGTCACACGTCACTTAGCCACGCGCGGCGCTGGTAAATACTAGTGCCTTCTCTCTCTCCGCAGTGCCAAGCCAGCTCCCTCCAGGCGTAAGCCGGCTGCTCCGCACACCCTCCCTTGCCTAAGCAGCAGGCACGTTTTAAGAGCTCCCTCCGTCCCGCAGGCTTCCCTCCTGCAAATTACTATCTTATGAGCGCAGCAGAAAACACAATTACTCAGCAGCTTCCCCCAGACACACACACACACACACACACACACACACACACACCAGACACACACACACACACACACACACACTCACTTGCTCTCCCTCATCTGCTGCTAGTGCCAGTGAGGCACCCAGTGCTGCTCTTCTCCTCCTGATATTAGGATACTAATTTGTGAAGAGATATTGTGTGTTTGTGTGTGTGTGTGTGTGTGTGTGTGAGAGAGAGAGAGAGAGAGAGAGAGAGAGAGAGAGAGAGAGACAAATTTTGTTCAGAGTGCCTTTGCCTTGATATGACTGTTGCTTTGTTTACGGAATTTATTTGGCTTTAATGGGACGACGTCCATGTGATGTCTGGGGATGAACCATTAGGATGTTTATTTGTGGATCCATCATGATGGTTAGCAATGACCCTTATTACACAAATGATTTTTTTTAGGTTAAATTCATTCGCATAGAAAAACCCCCAGTGTACAATCACAGAACATAATAACCATTTTTGTATGCAATATGATGATAATGTTTCTGTAAAGTCAGATTTCCCCATCCTTGTTAGTGTTTTATCCAAAAAGGACACAATAGTGTTACGGCACACATCCCATGGCTTAGTCAGGAAAGGCATAGCGTAGAAAAAACTGTCCATCACTTTATGTAACATTTATACTCAGCACAGGTCTACCTTCAGAGGAGGCCAGATATGCAAGTGTAAATATTTATCAAAGCACCTGTGTGTGCATCTTAAGATCTTGCTTAGCTGCGTGGGGGAAAGGGCCTTGACTCTTTTAGCCTATACAGTGCATTAGCACATTATAGAGCATAGCTGATATAGAACATATTGAACATATAGCCGATTTCTGTCAGAGTCAAACACGTAATATACAGTTGAAAAAATAAAAAAATATTTCTAATACATTCAGTTACATTGGGGATCCACATGTTTAATCAACTACTGTCAGAGTGTTTTTAATTCAATTTTAAAGTCAGGATAGATGGTACCAGCTGTTATCACTATAGTCAATCAAGCTAGTTGCTGGAAAGCGGATAGTTAAGGTTTTGATGTTGGCGATGGGGAGACGGGGACATGTCTTTGTGTCCTTTGCCACCATCAGTCAGTCGGTGTCCTAGCCAGAGGGCCCAGATGAGCCTGACGTTGACAGCGCTGAGGGCTTCCTCATTGCTAGCAGAGCACCAGCTGTCTCCATCCGCAGATGCCTGTCTGACTGCCCAGCACTCCCAGGTAGTCTGAGGGATTTTGTATAGGGCAGACAACCTAGGGTCTCCAAGGTCACACGTGGTCTTTTTTTTAATTTCCCACCCAGGCCTGAAGTAGTTTACCAGTAGGTTACCTCTGGGCCCATATGTACTTTTAGTGCTCCATATTTATAGAGGTAGGTCCGGGGGAAGGAAATGATAGTGACTGTTTGGGGTCAGAGTCTCTCTCTCTCTCTCTCTCTCTCTCTCTCTCTGTCTCGCTTTCTCCCCTTTGTACGCATTAATGTTAGCGAGTGACTCCCAGTGGTCCTGTAGACGCGGGCCACGGTGAAGCGGCAGTGTAAAGAGGATAAATGGCACGCCTCACGCACATTAGAAGAGCATCTGTTTGATGAAGTGCAAACACAGCGGCCACGCATCTGCCAAGACCTGTAGCTCAGACTGAAATAGGGTATTAATCAAGCCGCCCACGACAAAACCTCCAAGAACAGAAATCAATGCATATGACCAGGCTGTGCGCATCAGAAGTATTAAGAGCAGAGGCAGTTGTAACAATAACAAATCTATTGTGTTTGCTTATGTATTTGAGTCCTACAAATGGCAGCCTAATACGCAGACATTACTCCTGAATTGACCTACTGTAAAGGACGAGAAAAAAAAAAAAGCTTTGTTGCAGGTGAAGAAACAGATGGGTGTTGGTGTATGCAGCCGGAAGTTGGATTGAAAGGTTATTTAGTGGTGGATCTTTGACCAGAAGTCTCTGCTTAATACCTTGCTCTTTTTTAATGCTGTATTGAGGAAGTAAAACAAAAAAAAAAAACATGCTGTGTATGTTCCGTTTGCTGAAAAAAAAAAGCTGTACCAAGCAAGAAATGAAGGGCAAACATGTTTTCATTGTAAGCCGTCTTTTATTCTCGTACCCAGCTGGGAGGATGAGGTGTGAATGTCAAACTGACATCTTATATGTGGACTGACTCACAATAGTCATTTTGCTGTTTTAATAACCCAGGCTTCTCCAGCACACATGTTTTCTTTGTGTGTTACTGTTTGCATGACAGTTTTTCAGATTAAATCGTGAATGACAAGTCAAGGTCAACAGCTTGAGTCAGGTGTCTTTGCACACCGTAAAATATTTGCTCAGGAACTGAAAGTGTGTAACAGTATCACACAGATGATCCTCCTCATTGGCATTTCAAGGACCTTGACTTATCAGGTTTGGAGATGTTTCACAGTAGAAACTAAGCATTATGCAAAATGGATGTAAGGTTAATTTAAGACTGATTTAAGGGCTTTTTTTTTTTGTAGAGATCTCAAACGATTATATTCTGTGTTTGAGTAGGGAACAGATGCATCCCTACTGAATGTTTGTTAAAATTAAGTCACACTATGTAGCCACATGAATTGAACTCTCCTGAAAGAATGTACAAATGGGTATTATACTGTAGAATGTGATTGTTAAAGATGGGAGTGAAAATGCGCTCAATATTCCATTTGTATCTCCAGTCATGTGAACCTGCAATTCGTAATAATTTCCGCAGCATAACGTCAGAAAAGCCAAAGCTAGATTCTCCGCTCATATTGACAGTAGCGACTGATAATCTGTAGGTGTTGATTGTGAGGTGGGTTGAGTGTTGCAAGGCAAGCTGTGCATGTCATCTTCGTTCCTGAGGGGCAATGAGCTTTGTGAAAAGAAAGCGATAAAAGAAAGAAAACAACTGAGTCCAGGGGTGCACGACAAGTAGCTGAAATCAGCAGTTTGGTCCCACTCAATTGAGAGGAGGCAATCAAGACAGGTGAGGCCCAATGAGCCAGCTAGTTCAGTATGAGAGTTAGGACTGAAAGACCTACACGGGAAATGGGAGACAGATTTACCATTGGCCTGCTGGTCCATATCAAGTTGGCTCTCGGGATGCAGACCAAATGTACTGGTTACCCTCGAATGGGCTGGTGTTTCAACTTTGCTCTTGATCGAAAAAGGAAGAATGAATGTGTGCTGTGCGGATTTTTATTTCTCATTATTTTTTTTTCTCTGTTTGCTGATAATAACCTCAAAGTCCTGTGTATGTGTTTCTGTTGTGTGCTGGAATTTAGATTCGGTCCAATACCCAAACAATCTCAGCAACTGGTAGGACTCGATCAAAGTTATTTCTCACGTTGCAAAGATATGTATTCACAGTTCTGACTACTCTCTCTCTCTATTTCTCTTTCTTTTTTCTCTGTCTATTCTTTCCATCAGCTTCCATCCTCCTCTCCTTGAATTTTCACACTTTTCACCGGACTTGATGATTAGGCTGCCAGATTTCATGCATGCATTCCACCGCCGCCAGAAATATGAGCGACATCAGCTCGCCGGACACATACAATTTGCCCAGCACATGTGCCCATTAACCTCATAACCTCAGTTTCTGGGGGGAAAAAATGATAGAAATGCCCCTGCTTCACTGTCTGAATGACCAAATGTAGAGGTTACTGAAAAAAACAAGGTTATTTGTATTTGAACCATGAAATGACACAAACGCACGCACGCATGCACACACACACACACACACACACACACACAAACACACACACAAACACACACACACACAAACGCAAGCATCTCTTTTTTTTATCCCTTGCAACATGTGTTTGATACGCTGACACGTGTAAGAGAGGGCGAGGGAAGCAGAGGGATTGGTGAGAGTGATGCATGCCATATTGACATCTAATCTGATTGTTGTTTGGCTGTTGCCTGCTTTTTTTTTCGCGTCCGGAGATTACAGGCCTAGCCAGCTGTGAAAATCCAGACAGCAAGAAGGGATTGCCACATGACTTGGTGCTTGAAGCAACTGGACTAGCAGCAGTGGTGGCAGAAACAGCAGCTTTCAACGATTAATTGTGCCTCCTCTTCCCTCGAGAGCAGGAACCCAGAGTTTGGCTCCTCTGTGTCCCCGATACACTAGAAAAAAAAAAAGATATTAATTAAAAAGCCTGTTTTGTTTGTTAGACTCGTTGTGGCGGGCATTGGGCTGTTAGGCAGGCCAAGTTTGAAATGGCCTTGTCACATGCTTGGGCTGTTGTGTTGGACTAACTGCGGCAACAGCTTGCTTATTAACTAGCCATCAGAGGGAAGGCAAAGACACACACACACACACACACACACACACACACACACACACACACACACACACACACACTGCTGACATGATGGTGTTCTCTCAGGGCTTCACTGTGGCATTTGCATTCGCTGCTTTAGAAAGATGCCAGGAAATGGCTCCCTTTTCTTTTTCCCCTTTGACAGGAGTGATTGCTACTATTGCTACACAAACACGGCGATGTCACACACAAGCAGAGGAACATACATTAACTGATATCTGCCTGTGTAGGAAACCTAGGATCCAGGTGCTCTTCAGTTTTTTTTTTTTTTTTTTTTTTGTTATTGGATTCAATGGGGATTTCAGATGGCATAAAACACAGGAAAACCACACAAAAAAAAAATGCTTGAAAATAACCAACACAAATAA
>JAVQKI010326351.1:0-10477 GCA_036025975.1 Nematalosa erebi
AATACATAATGCAATTACAATGCTAATACATGATAGTACATGTTGTTACACAGGTTGTACCACTGTACCTAATTAGGTAGGTACACTGTAACAGCGACACATTAAAATAAAGTGTTACCTAAGTCTTCTTTTCAAGTCAAGTTTTCTTTGCTGTCTCATGAGTCAGAGTGTTGAATATTGAAGCAGTTTTTTTGTGTTTGTTTGGGGTTGTGGGTGTGTGTTGAACAGTTCCTCCGAATGCTGTGGTGAGCGGTTATGATGGCAACTGGTTTGTCGGACGAGAAGGAGTTGAACTCACCTGTGAGTTCGGAGGAAACCCCAAGGTTGAGAACATCACCTGGACCAGGTAGTCTCTGTCTGCGTACACCTGTTTTGCAGCCTCTACCTTCCCTCTGTCCCATTGTCTGGGTAGTAAACTACCACCCTTCTTCTGTCTCAGTCAGAATCACCCTTAGTGCACAAAACCTTACATTTTCCATTCAACTCCTCGTTTCTAGTACCTGTTAAAGCTCTGAGATTGTGTCTTGATTGTCTGCTTTAGGCTTAGGGTTAGCTGATCTTTGTGTTTGCCTGCTCTGGAATGTAAGCCCACCCCTACAAACTCTCATTATGAGCTCGAGGTGGTTCAGAGGAGTGGCACGTGCTGGTAAACAGTTTAGCGGCACCTTTTGTGTCAAGGTATGACATGCCATAAACACTGAAACTCACTCACTCAGACAGATGACCTACACACAGAGCTCTCTTTTGCCACTCAAGTACACCCCCTTCCTACTCCCAGCAAACACACGTCTCTTTCTCTTTCTCTCTCTCTCTCTCTCGTTCTCTCTCCCTCCCCCTGACACACACACACACACACACACACTTTCGCTGTCCACCAAAAGAGAAAGGTGAATTTGAGTGGACTTCTTTTGGGTGAGATAGAAAAGCTGGAGTGTCGCATTGCAGCTTGATGCAGTCACAGAAAAAAAGAGAGAAATGTTCACACGAGGGAGGGGGCAGAGCAGAGAGAGAGAGAAAGAGAGAGAGAAAGAGAGAGAGAGAGAGGGTTTTGGAGACCCAGAAAAGAGGGGGAAAGAGTAACATGAGCCAAAACCATAGGGAGGAGGAAGGAGGCAACAAAGAGTAGAGACGGGGGAAAGGGAGGAACAGGAAGAACAAAAAGTGATAGAGAGAAAGAATGAAAGGGACAGGCAGAGTGAGAGAGTGAGAGAGAGATGTAAAGATGAGAACAGAGGGAAGAGGGGAAGAAGGGGAGACATGTCCTAAGCTCTTAATAGCCTGCTGCTGCCGGCCTCCAAAATACCACTTAAAAGAGCTCAACGGTAGCCTGCCCCCACTTCTCTCTCTCTTTCTCTCTTTTTCCTTGCCTTCCCCCTTTCTCTCTCTCTCTGTCCTTTCTTTCATTTTCTCTATATCTCTCTGTATCTTTCATTCTCTCTCTTATCTTTCCTTCCTCACAACCCTCTTCTCTCCCATGCTGTCTTTTACACTCTCTCTCTCTCTTTCTCTCTCTCTCTCTCTCCCTCCCTCTCTCTCTCTCTCCCTCTCTGTCTGTGTGAATCATAATTAAACACCAGGATGTTTGGTCAGACGACACAGGGGGCAATTACCCAAGTGACTCCCCATTACACAACGCTGCTGACTCCCCTCTTACCCCTTCACAGCTAGCTGGCTGTGTGCTCACTCCAGTTAACCGCTCACACCACTCACCTAACAACTCTGTCTTCACACACACACACACACACACACACACACACACACACCTCACTTATTCACTATTTCAGCGAGTTAGTTGTGGAAGGTGCTGTGGGATGATGGGGGTCTGGGTGGGTCTGGTAATGAGTAGAGTGCAGGGATGAAATTGGTTTAAAATGCTCCTTCTGTATCAATGCGAACAATCAGAGAAAGCAAATCCATAGCTAATATATCAATACATTTAGTAAAAATGGATTAGTTAGATGTTGTTTGTTTTGCGTTGCATTCATTTTGAGACAGATGCACTCATAGATAGAGGGGCTGCCAGTGTGTCTCATCTTCCTTCCTGTATGACCGCACTGATCTCTGGGACATGTAGGCAAGGTGTAGGCAAAGAGATAGTGGGGGGAGACTCTTGTGAGGTACGTGGCAGTGGCAGTGGCAGTGGCAGTGGCATGAGTCTCGTGTTCAGTTGCTCAGATGACCTGATTTTTCTTCCAGATACATCGCACTGCTAACAAATATTTTCGTTGCACGTCATACCGCCTAGTTTAATTTGACTGGGCGTGTATGTACTATTGTTAGCCTGGGATACATGGGTATTTCACCCGGTGTGTGATAATAGCTGAAGTAAGTTACGTGCTAATTTTAACCATTTCACTAAGACTGTAATGACTCTAATAGGTGACTGTAAAGATTCTAATAGGCCATAACGGGTTTGGACTCAATGCCAGAAAAGATGGGTTGATAATTAGTGAAGGGTAGAACATTATAAACACAGGGTGCCACGCTAAGTGCTTCCCTCAGCTGGAGACAAAAGTGATGTGGGCACACAGATGGAACACAAACACATCTTGACAAACACACATGGCATGTAGTCAGACAGGAATGCTGATGAACACCTACTGGTCACAGTCCTGACTCAACGACAAAGGCGGCAGAGACACCAATGGCAATAGACAATTCAGTAGATATGCATACAGTATGTTGCACATACGCAAACACACACGCACGCACACACACACAAACTGGCCGCACTCTGTTTACCTAGGGTGCATGCATGTGGTTGAGACAAACACAGAGTACACGCACGAATCACACACACACTCACGCTATCACATTCACAGTTGTTCCCACAAGCATGCATGTGCACATACACACACACACACACACACACACACACACACACCGGACACACACACACACACACACACGCAGGGCTGTGCCAGCGTCCCCATCTCCAGAGGCAGTGCAGGGGTGATTAGTGATGAAAGGCTCTTCAGGAGCCAGGAGGGATAAAGCAGATCACTGAGCCTGGGACAGACTGAGAGAAACACACAGAGAGACAGAGAGAAACAGAGAGAGCGAGAGAGAGAAACAGAGAGAGAGAGAGAAACAGACAGAGAGAGAGACAGAGAGAAACAGTAAGATGAGAGAGAGAGAGAGGTGTTTGGGGTAATTTAGCATAGCGCCACCACTGATGAGTCAGCTGTGAGCCGTATAGTCTGGTGCTCCAGTAATGCCCCGCTTAACGCTCTTTCAACTAGTCACAGCAATGCAGGAACCTCCACTCTGGTCTAGCAGTCTAACACTCTCTCCCCCTCTGCTGGTCTAACAGTCTTTCCCCCTCCACACCAGTCTACAGGCCAGATTATAGCTGTCCGACTGTCAATACACAGACATGCAAGCCCCTTTTCAAAGACGTAGACCTTCTTCAACATGCTGTCCAACAGCTGACGGAGACATCCCCGCATTTTTTTAACCATCTGTGTGACGGAGGGTGACCCCACGGATGGTGCAAGCCGGTGATTGGTCGGCTCCCTTTGTTTTGGCTTCTTGCTAACCATTGTAGGTAGAGTTAGCAACATGCTAGTTCACAATGCAAGCTTTGTAAATAATCTTAAACATTGTTTTGGATACAGTGGAAGGATTTCCCGGTTGTACTGTGCCCATATTTCAGTAAAGTTTTGAAATCAGTAGGCATTACTTTGTAGGCAAGTATGAGAGAAATTTACGAGCTAACCGAACCATTGGCTAGTAGAAAACAAGATATACAGAATGTTTGTTCTGCTGTGCCATTTAGAATAATGCTTCCAATTAAAGGCGCAGACAGTGATGCTTAGCAGTTTGTAATCTTGTAACACATTGCAAACATTCGGTTCATTTCTTCTTGTGATCTGCACTCCATTCTCCAAGGACAGAGTAAAGGAAAGATCAGTCCTCTTACAATGCCCTGACTGTGTGAACTGGAACAGACAATGTGAGGGCAGTCTGTCCCCCAAACAATAACACACACAGTGTTTCTTCAGGTGCGCTGAAGACGGGTAAAGTGCTTCTGTAACAGCTTTGGTTTGGTATAGGATCACATATGATGAAGTTTCCATAAGACAAAGGCGTCAGCCAAAAAACGTTAAAGATTAACACAAACATAAACTTGATTTAAACCAGCATCGCTGACTGTACCTTTGTAGCCTATTAGCTAAAATGCCTTTGAGAGAAGACTGAGGTTAATTCTGAGAGGGCATGTAAAAGGTGTAGCCTTTCATTTTTTTTAATGAAGGTTATAATGGGGTTAAATAGCTTGAGTTAGGCAGCTGATTGTTATGTTGACAATGTTGCACAGGTGACTGTGGTAGTGACTTTTGTCATGTAAATCGCCAGGGTGACTGTGGATGGAAGGTGTGCCGTGTGGGCATAAAGGGCCATTGTGAACCCAGAAAAGAGCAAGGGGTGGGGCCTCCAACCCAAGAACAGTTTGACAGACAGCTCAGTTTTACAAGGAAACATGACCCCCCTCAAAGGACTTGATTTATCAGTTTTTGGGGCGTGTTGTTTCATGGGGCTGAAAGATTGACCGAGAGAGAAAGAAAGAGATTAAATGCATACTTGTGTGTTGTTTGTCGCATAAACCTCAATAATAATAGGGGAAAAGGTCACTCTGTGTAGGCTAATATCTGACTACTGAAAGAGAGCAATTTGGAAATCAGTCCTGTCTATGCCAAATGACTCTGAGTGTAAACAGGAAAGTGTCCCCAGTCTAATGTTTGCTACATGTCTGTGTAACTTAAGTCCATTTCAGATTATTTTGATTGTATGTGTCATCACACATACAGGATATGCGATCAAGTTTTACAGGTTTTTGGTGACGTAAAACAAAAGGGTTGCACAACATTAACCTCTGTGTGCGTGCATGCATGCGCGCGCGTGTGTGTGTGTGTGTGTGTGTGTGTGTGTGTGTGTGTGTGTGTGTGTGTGTCAGATGTCAGATCAGGGACAAACAAATTAAGAACCAGTCATGCATTAGCAGATTTCATGCTGTGAAGGAGAAATGAACCTGAAATGGAATTAGTCTCACATCACAAACAAACTGATCTCCCCTGTACACACGTCCTAAAAATGGATCAGAATACATTCCTTAACCGCTGTCAGAGTTTGATGGACGTTTTATGTGTTGTGGTCATGTCCGTATGACGACATTTAAAAACAACAAAAAAAAAAAAACGTTTTCAACTTTGAAATGCAAGTTTTAGTGCAAAGACTATGGGATGGTAATGGAAGTAGTTTGGGTTTGCAGTTGATTAGTTTGTGATGTTTTCACTCTGTGTGTGGTTGCCTCTCACACCGTACATCTGCTCTCCAGGAGAGACGGAGCTCTACCAGACGGCATCACTGCTACAGGGAGCCGGCTTGTCTTCGGTAGGCCGCTGGTCTCAGCGGACACAGGTGTCTATGAATGTGAGGCCAGAAACCGTATGGGGGTAGACAAAGGAGAGCTGCAGGTGACGGTCAGAGGTGGGTGCTCGTCCTGTCTTGGGCACAGCTGATCTCAGTACAGTTAACACCACACAACTAATTTTTTTCTGTAATTACAAGACAGCAGTGTTACTAATTTTGACTTGTCGCAGTTTAAAGGAACTAGGAAAGGAAAATATGTTTCCAAACACATTACACAAATCATAGAAACACAATGAAAATAAAAATAAAATGAAAAACACAGACACACTCTTATGTACTTCAAGCCCTGCTGCAAGTGAGGAATCTGATTTCACAATTCTGTGGGTGTTTTTCCATAGATCAGGTTATTCGGTAGTTGTTGATGCTGCATTCTGATTAGGTGAGTGGTTAGAAAACGAAACAAGTTCAGACGAAGGGATTTTGGAGGTTGTCTGTCTGTGTGCTGTGTATGTGTGTGTGCTGCCCCTGTGTGGCAAGTTTATGTCATGACAGTTTACAGCTTACAGTCATTGGTGAGGGCTAGAAAGAAAGGTCTGAATCAGGTGAGTGGTTGGGTTAAAACAGCTATACAGAAAAATGTAGACTGCTGTGGGTTGTATGCATAAAATGAGTTAGAGCGAGTGAGAGAGAGAAAGTAGTGCAGCAGCCTAGGCTACGTTGAGTCTTGTAACCTGTACAGTATCTGAGCCAAACACGGATAAAAACTGCCTTCAAAAAACTTTACTTTCACCACTTTGACACATAAGGTCAAGACATTATATGAAGTAATGGTAAATACCTTGTCAGTCAGAAGGATTGAGGTTCAGAGATTCTCCTTGCTTTGTCTTATAAATGATACAATAATACCTGATGTATAGCATTACATTTGAACGGTGGTGTAGAACTACAAAACTTCAACGGCTGTAGGGTGTGTTCAAAAACAACAGAAAAACGGCTCAGGGTGTTTTTAAGTGTGTTTGTATTCAAAGATGTGCGCGTGAACTCTCACCTTGTGTCTGTGTAAGCACCTGTGTGTTTGTGTGTGTTTCTGTGTGTGTATTCGTGTGTGTGTGTACTCTAACTTCATGACTCCGTGTGTGTGTGTGTGTGTGTGTGTGTGTGTTTACTCTAACTCAGGTTTCCGTGTGTGTCTAGAGTAACCCTTTTGTCTCTTCCCTCCAGAGATACCTCAACAGCGAGAGGCAGCAGAGGACACCTTCCCCACTCTCATTGTGGTTGGGGTAGCTGGCGCTGGCGTGGTTCTCATGGTGATAATTGTCTTAGTAGTGACCCATCACCATAGACGCAAGAACAGGAAGCTGAAGAAGGAGCTTAATGAGAGAACGTGAGTGTGTGTCCTCCCTGAACTCAGACATGACACACAGGCATAAAGCCACCATTACAGCACTGTGGGCACCATTTAACACCCCCTCTTTCTCCTCAGGGAAGAAATTAACAATATGTCGAGACAGAACTCATTAAGGAGACTAAACTCCACCAGCACAGACTTTAGAAGTCAGGTAAAAACACTCACACACACACACACACACACACAGTGGACACTCAGAATGCAGTGAGGACCTAAATCTAATTGTGCAAGATCTGTATAGTAACACTCTCCTTTGGCTCTTGTCCTGCCCCTTCCCCTCTCTCTCTCTTTCTCTCTCTCACACACACACACACACACACACACACACACACACACACACACACAAACACACACACACACACACACACACACACACAGATGTATGAGGTGTTCATCCGGTCGGACAGCCTGAATAAAAACAGCATGATGTCTCTGGAGGTAAGCTCAGTGGCCGCCCGCTGGTGCAGGGTTGGCTGGTTTCTTGTCTCACCTCACAGCAAAGTGTTGGGATCATTTGCTCACAGAGATACTGTACAGAATATCAGAAATAAGGACATGTCTTTGCATGTAAATGAGTAATGAAGCAACCAGCAAGGGGTAAGGGTCAGTTAGGGTCATATCACATAACTCAGCTGTTAACGGCATGATTGATGTCACAGTCCAACTAAATGATATTGAGAGCCTGTTTACAAGTGGAACAATAAAAAGTTCACCATAAGAAATAATTTCCTGTTGGTTCCCTTTGAGGTGAGCCCTCAAGATATGCTGGCATACAGCTCACATTGTTTTTTTATCTGGCCAGTGATGGTTTTTCTGGAGTCCAATGAAGAGTAAGCAGGGAGGGTGAGCAGTTGTGAGGCAGGAGATGAAAGAATGGAAGCGGCGTAAAATTACACTTTTGCTACATCATCAAATTAGCGAGCAACTCTATATGTTTTGTTTCACATTCCATCATTTCATTTTCTGTAAAACATTGTGTAAATAGCAGTTGGCATCATCAAAGTCCTTTGAAAAAACTTTAGTCAGTTTGTTTGATGCACCTTTAGATGGCACCTTCAGGTAAGGGTGGAATAAGAACAGGTGCCTATCAACTGACTCCTCCTCCATTCTTCTGTGTGGTGTCAGGAGTGTTCTGCCCTGCGCCAGCCACCAGGGGGCGTGTCTGAGCTGGACCTGGACAGCCTGGGGCGTCCTGCCATCTACTCAAGCTACCAGCGCCCCAGAGACAGCAGCTCATGGAGGGAGAAACAGAGGGAGGAGAGCCAGCGCCGTGTGGAGAGCTTTCTAAAGAGCAGCGACCACTCTCTGGTAAATACGTGTGTGTGTGTGTGTGTGTGTGTGTGTGTGTGTGTGTGTGTGTGTGTGTGTGTGTGTGTGTGTGACAGGGGGTCTGTGTATATCTGTGTCTGGTCTGTTTGTGCACTTGTGTGAAGGTTAGTGTTTGAGAGATACCGACAAAGAGAGAGAGAAAGAGAGATTGCATAAGAAAAATCATAACCTTCTGTGTCTCTCTGCCTCAGTTTTGCTTTTCTCCATCAGTTTTCTTTTCTACACTTTTAACTGTTACTCGTACCATTCACCATCTACTAATACTGTATGTTATAGTTTATACATTTTCCTTTTTTTGCACTAAAACTAGTCTTTCATTGAACACATTTATTTGTTGATTCATTATTTTCTCTCTCTCTCTGCTGTGCAACTCTAGGACTCTGGACTTCACTCGTCCCTGGTCCCTCCTCTAACTTCAGAGGCCCCCCTGCTGGACGGAGACTCCCAGAGGCATAGCCCCTCAGCAGGGACGGAGGGAGAGACGCTGCCCTGGACCCCCAGAGTAGGGGCAGTGGATGGGGG
Source organism: Nematalosa erebi (assembly GCA_036025975.1). NCBI lineage: Eukaryota > Metazoa > Chordata > Actinopteri > Clupeiformes > Clupeidae > Nematalosa > Nematalosa erebi. Next base: position 8,630 of record JAVQKI010326351.1, read on the forward strand.
GGCTGATGTGTGGCCTCGGCGAGGAGGGGCGGCGGACGGCCAGATGGTGAATTGGCTGCAGGGTGGGAGGACGGCAGGAGGAGTGGAGGAAGACGAGGACGCCCAGTCCAGCTCAGTCCAGATCTCTGAGGCGCTGTCCAATCACTTCCACTACAGCAACGGGTTCCTGCGCCCCAAAGCCCACCCTAATGCAATTCTTCTGCACCCTCGAGGGCAAATCATATAACTGCACCACCCCAGTATTGTTCCACTGCACCCTCTGCTGGACCAGTGAGGGAATATCACACAACTTTTACACTTTTTTGCTATCAAAGGTCAACTACAAACTTTTGTCAGATCCAAGGTGATATGATTTGGGGTGGAGGATGGGTATGGGTGCATAGAGAAAGACTCAAAGTAATAGACATCCAATACTCTACCTCTGATTGGGTCTGGCCTCTAGTCTGGCTGACGCCAAACAATTCCTTGTTGACAATAGTTCACTCTCAGTTAAGCTTCAATGGATGTAACAAGATAGGGAATTAATCTTAAGTTATACATTAAACTCTTACTGAATCCGCCCAGAAGTGCAACAAACATCGCTCTCAGTAACTCACTTTCGAATAAAACGTGTCTGTTTTGTTTAATACTAACCCCACAAGGGCATTTGTTAAGTGCTAAGTGCTAAAATTATTGATTGGGTGGTGAGTGTGGGCCAGATTCGAACCTGGGATTCCGTGGGTGCTGAGCCATGGCTCCTCTTTATCCTTGACCCTTTACTCACACTGTACTCTGGCTACAGTTTTACTCTACTGTAAATTTTATGTTTTCTTTTTTTAAATGACCAAAACTGTGGCAAAAGCCTCAGCTGCGAGCACATGGCTGACTTTTCTGGGTGATTTATGTAGGTGTTGGTGGCTCTGCCACTGATCTGTGTCTGGAGCAGAAAAAGTCTGACTCACCTAGAGTCACTACAGTTCCACCCTGGATGTGGAATAGTGATGGCATAGCAGCAGAGGAAATGGGATAGCAAGCTGTAATCAGACTGTTGCAGGTTGTGAGCACCACTGTGCCCTGAGTAACACACTTAACCCTGATTTGCTGCTGGGGACTGGCCCTTCAGCTGTAGTCTCTTTGGATACAAGCTTCAGATTAATACATATACTAGCAAAAACACTAAAGAGAAAGGGGCCTTTTCTAACCAAGAACTGACATGGTTATGATCCTAGGTTTGGTGCAGATTCCCCTAGGCCGGATCGCAGGCAGGATCAGCTGCTACAGTATGTGACTCCATGCCAATTCATTCAGTTGGTGTTTTATAATATACTGTCACTCATAGTGACTGCCACATGCGCAGAGCATTTTTGACATTCTCAGAAATGCTCAAGAACTGCTACTGGAAATCAGACATGTTTTTTGAAAGCTGTGTTTTCACCAAGTTGGTTAGTAATGTAATTGTGTAATGTTAATTCTGCTTATTCACCAATCAGCCAAACTAGTAATGTTATAAGTTGGCATGTTCATGGTTTGCAAAAGCTGTGTTCTGTGCAGTATATAAAAAATGATTAACTCCAAAGATGATAGAACACGTGTGTTCTAATCTTAGGGATGAATGATTAACAACACAACTATTACTGTACAGATGTTGAAGGCCGTGGGCAGCCTTTTATAATGAAATATGCTGTTTGAATACCTGAGGCCAAGTGTATCTAGGCAAGCTAAAGACAAGACTGTTCAACCCAGAGCGTGTCTGTTAGGAGACAGCTACATCAATTGCATTTCTCTCAACATTTGGATTTTACAATAGGATGTTCTTTATGAGGTGTGACTATTATATAATTAAATTGATGGTGTAATTTAGGTGTAATT
>JAVQKI010326494.1:0-14929 GCA_036025975.1 Nematalosa erebi
TTCATGACGCCACCCCAACCCTCACACACACACACACACACACACACACACACACACACACACACACACACACACACACACACACACACACACACACACACACACACACACACACACACGTGTGAGAGATTCTTTTCGGGCATAGGAACCAGCATACCTGGCCCACAAAGGCAGAGAAGGCTTTGGTACTGTCCCGGCCAGCGGCTGCGGAGTGGTACAGGTTGACCCACTCCCTCAGCAAGTATTCGGCCTTCTCGCGCAGGCCTGGAGGGTCGTCGTACTCGGACGCCTGGGAGATCCCAGAGTGCATCATGAAGTTGGGGCCGCCGTGAGCGCGGTCAATCATAGCTTCGTAGTTGGAGCGCACCACGTCCATCAGTTGAGGCAGCCTGGGACACAAGACCATCTTTTAGGCTCATCAGAACTGAACAGAGAGCCCTCTCAATGCAGGGCCAAGGCTTGCATGCATGTCACTGTGAGTGTCTGGGTGCAGTGCAAGTTCATTCATACATGAGCAAGCCCGTGCAAAGTGATAGAATATAAATAGGCGAAGAAACCAACACAATTTCACTGCATTTCTTGCACTCTAGTAACCATATGCATGTGACCATAAACTTCCTTTAAATTTTGCTATGTAAATGATTTCCTGTATTCAGCTGTAGATGTTACATGATAAATTGGTTTATAAATAATTCAATGACACTATACTTGCTCATGTTCAGTCACACCCAGAATGCTAAAAATGCGCATGTGTTGTTTGTCTGATGAGGGTGTGCTAAGAGCTGCGGTGTGTGTGTGTGTGTGTGTGTGTGTGTGTGTGTGTGTGTGCACGTGCGTGCGTGCTCACCCCTCCGGGGCGTTGGCTCTGGAGTGGGCGCTGGTCCTCATGAGGGTCTCGATGGTGTGGAAGAGGTCGGCCTCGGTGATGTGGCTCACGCTTCGCTCGTCCACGAGCAGCAGCTTCACCAGCTGCATGGCAAACGCCACGGCCATGTAGTGCAGCCCGTTCTCCATAGACTACAACACACACACACACACACACACACACACACACAATACATTTATTTGGATCTCACCTCATTACTCATATTACAGCTCCAAATATTAGTGGAAGTATTTCATATAATTAGTTAGGACACACACACACACACACACACACACCACTTGGTCATCAACACAAGCACAAATGCATCCTGTGCCGGCTGATCTGCGCTCAGTGGGGGCTGTACCTGTGCCAGGTGGAGGTCGTACTGCTGCATGTTCACCAGGTGATTCCGGATCAGCAGCTCCACTGCCTCCACGTTGTATTTGTACTCGTCACGGCACTCAATCAGGCATCTGCAAAGGAGGCACCACAGACTGTTAAAACCGCCTGGCGGGGTGGAGAAGCAACATCCCATAGACAAAAATAGTCATCACAAATACAGTAGTCTATGAGTCATGGCGTGACCCTTGCATGGCTGCACGCATGGAGGAGCAAATCACACCTCTGCTAAGCATGGCCATGATGCATAGGGCAGTAGACACACACGCTCTAGAGGCATGAGACACAGAAATAGGGTTCAGGGGAAGCACACGCTGGCTAATTCAGCTCAAAACCAATTTAAGTATAGTGAGCTGTGGCTGCTAGCACAACAGTCCGGAAATGAGTACACTTCTATTATCAAAATCAGAGAGGGTTTCAACACACACTCGAATAAAATTGCCACCGTGAATGGGCCTAGAGATTCTGACCCACCTGGTGATCTGTTTGTTGCACCACTGTGGGCCGTAGGCGCGGCCGTCCTGGAGGGCTTTGAGCACCAGGAGGTGACATTCTCTGTAGCGCAGGAGCAGGTCAGGGTCAGCTCCACTGGTGGCGTCCAGCAGCCCCTCCACAGCCTGAGGGACACACACACACACACACACACACACACACACACACACACACACATTTGAGTATGGCCTTTCCTGCAACTGTGGCCAGAACATAAACTGGGTGGAAGCTATTTCTTTCTCTCTCCATCTCTCTCTTTGGCTCAAGAGGGAAGTGGTATTTTAGTGACTACATAATGGCTCTAAGGGGCCAAATAAAACAATATTAAGCTGGCTGAGAGAAGATTCTTCATTGAGACTGCAGTTCTGCCGGCCTAAATGCCCCTCATGTGATGGAAAAAAGGGAGGGAGTCAGACGCATATTTTACAACACTTCCCAGGAAGCTTTCAATCTTTAACTACAAAGATAGCGCCTTTTCTCCTGGTGTGAAAGTGCTTTAGAACAAAGCCTTCAATGGGGCTGAGAACCTAAAGCTGACCTTCTGCAGCAGGCCTAGGGCGGCGATGCCGTCGCGGGAGTTGCGCGCGAGCACCACGGCCTCCAGCAGGCTGCGCAGGGCCTGGGTCTGCGGGTTCATGGCCAGGGCCGGGGGGATGGCGTGCAAGTGCTGCTCCAGATCCGCAATGCACTTGTCATAGATCTGAGCCACATCGTCAGTGGCCCATGCTGCCTGCTGCTGGAACACACACAAACAAACAAACAAACAAACATTAGATTGGGCAAGGGACAAGAATGTTCTCTTTCTTTCTTTTTCAGTCATTAACTTAAAAAAATTATTAAATACATAATACACCACCAACTCTTCAATTATACTTTAACTTGCATTTGCCAATGCCTTGTGATAGACAACATGCTACTACTACCAAAATATGTTGGTAAGGCAGTTAAAAGAGTAACAATGAAATCCAACATGAGATTGGCAGATGGCTGTGTGAGTATCTGACTAGTATTTCAGTATTTCAGTAGAGTACTGTGTTGGTGGCACCCCAGTAGGGAGGTTTAAAGGCATGTTGTGCCGTGTGATTGGGTTTCCATGTGTGGAGTGCTGGGGAGGACGGGAGCAGCTACCTTCATTGGCTGAGCCAGGAATCCTGTGGGCTGAGAGAGGTCGTTGCTTGGGAGGAAGCCAGGGACATTACGGGCAAACTCCTCATAAACAGCCAGCTGCTTTGGGTCAACACCACCCACCTGGGAGAGAGAGGGAGGGAGAAAAAGAGAGAGAGAGAGACACACACACACACATTGAGCACATCACAGCCCACAACAGGAAACTATTTACTACTTCAAAACAATGACGAAGATGGAAATTATGTGAGAACAGCAAATTAGCTCCACTGATGATGAAAACATACATTAACTGCGTAACCATATAAAAATCATTACCCTGTTTTAGCAGCAAGAGTTTCATCATCTATGCCTCACACGCATTATTTTTAGATCTGCTTTGGGAAGATCATCTAGTCTCAGTTTATTTTGTAGTAATGATGAACCAGGAACAACTCCAGAAGAACAACCATGAGCTATGACTTCATCAGTGTTCTTGAGGAGTGGTGTTGGTCAGCACGCTGCACTGTGCTCACCTTCAGTCTGATCTGTTCAGGCATGCGCTCAGCCTGGTAGGTGAGCACCACCGGATCACAGTAGCGCCGGCCCTCCTGACGGGCGTGCTTCCTCAGCTCAAACTCCTGCGGGCGGGCGCACGCACACACACACACACACACACACACACACACACACACACACACACACACACAGGGGGAGAAATATGGCATCAGCTCTGTGCGTCATACACATGTAATGTATGTGTGGAGACGTTTGGGCGGCCCGGCAGCACTCACTGTGGCCAGCCGTTTGTCCATCTCCGGCCCAGCCTTCTCCACGGCCGTCTTCTGAATGAAGCAGCAGGCCAGCTCACAGTTGTCCTGGGCGATGCGAGCAGCCGCCTCCTCCATCATCTCTCTCTGCTGGGGGGTGGGAGCCTGAGGATGGGAGGAGAGCCACTGAGCAACATGCAGAACGTTCCAGAAAACTGCTCCAAAACAGCCTCTATGGCCAAATCCTCAAATACCCCTTAAGCCTTAAACCATGAACTCTCACAGTTTACTGGTGTGAATCAACAATGCTTGGCTGAGTGAGGGCATAGTGTTACTGGGGGCATTGGGATTTAGCCACTGTGTGTGTGTGTGTGTGTGTGTGTGTTTCACACACCCTTAGTGCAGCGGCAAAGCTGTTCTTGAGGTTGGTGGCGATGCTCATGAGGAGAGGCTCCCGGCAGGTGATCATGGCCATGCCTGCCGTCAGGTTGCGCATCATGTGGTGGGCGGCCACGCGCATGCGCGACTCCTCCGAGTCCAGCGCAAAGTCCTTCCGGACGATCTGCTCGCACGTGGTCATGGCGATCTTGATGGAGCGGTCCACCACGGGGTGCACCAGCTCCTGCACGGCGCGCTCGATGGCCTGCCTCACGCACTGCTTCAGCTGAGGGTGCGCCTGCAGCAGGGGGATCTGAGACAAACAAAGGAGGGACACGGAGACACACACACACACACACGAAAGCACCCGACATCAGATCACATCACTTCTGTCATCTAAGCGTGCTGGACTTCTGTTTACAACCTGTTGTAACGGGAGGTCCTTTCAAACCACCAATCCTGTCTCTCCTCCTGACACTATGGGTGTAACAGACTTAAAGCAATGCATTCTGGACTTCTAACAGTCCATCAGAGACGTCAGTCCGACACAACATTCCGTTGTTGAGTCAAGTACCAGCATGCATTGCTTCAAGTCAGCCAGTCACCCATCTCAAACGCACCCCTGTCTGAAACGCACTCTTGTCTGAGGAGGAGCAGCGGTGTGTGGGTGTGTGTGTGTGTGTGCTCACATTGATGTTGATGTTTATGTGCGGGGCCAGCCCTGCGAGGGCGTACACGTTGATGTCGTGGTAGCTAAACTGAGGCGTGGGGGGGCCGGTGGCCGTGCAGGCTGTGGTGGTGGCAGGAGCTGAGGGAGCAGCTGCAAACAGAAGAGATTCTGCGGTTACAAAAACAAAAGCACAAACACACTCACAAGGTTAAACACACACAGACAAGGACACTGAACAGCATACATAAATAAATCAAATAACTAAAAATTATCATGTAAAACCACTAAATACACTCCTGTTAGAGCTCATTACAAGTGTTTATAAATTTACAAGTGTAATAAATTAGATAACACCCCCCACCCTTTCTGTGAAATCAGATAAGCTTTCTCTTAAGCCACTGATGAGGCCAGAGTCCAATATGCTTTTAGGGCGGAATTCTCCCACATGCTTAAGTCCAAAAAAGCATTTAGCTCCGCGCTTTTCAGCCTGCGCACATTTTGCAAACGACTGTCTGTCGCTAAAACACGCAACTGGCTTGAGCACATAAGTGATAGATTCATTTAATTAACAAATAGCTGAAAAATCACACAGCCAAATGCTTTTTTGAACTTAAGCATAAGGGAGAACTCGGCCCTTGGCGCTGGGAGGTGCCGGGAGCAGGGAGGGCCTGCTGAGAGGTAGGTGTGTGTGTACCTGTAGTGACTACAGGCAGCATCTCTTCGGGCGGCTTGACCTCCTTCTTTGGTGCGGACAGCTGCTCCTCCAGGTTCTTCAGTGTGTCCTTGTCCTTCAGCAGGCTCCCTGGCTTCAGGTCGTTAATGTCCAGTGACAGGTTCTTACACAGAACCTCGATTTCAAACTTCAGGTTCAACTGGAAGAGGAGGAAATGAGAACGAAGATGAGCACCACCCTGCCCTGTGACACAAACACCTGGCATGCCTGCATGCATGTGTGTGTGTAGATCAAAGCCACAAAGACCTTTAAGTCGTGTTCCTGATGCAGCTCCGCCAGTACATTCATAATGGCCATAGTCCAAGGATTGAGAGGCCTGAAGACCTGCAAAAGAGCACAGATGTGTTGAACTCTGCTTCACGCTTTAACTGGCTCCTTCCAAACACACACACTGGGACATGCGGGCGATGCCTTACCACGCTGCGGAGGCTGGACTCCAGGACTTTGGCAACAAACGGTACCACATACAGCAACTCCTGCTGGCCTTTGACATACGCCTCAAGCAGCAAGGACTTCAACTCCAGATCCTACAACAGCAAACCAACATCACTGTCACCCATTTCTACAGGAACGCAGACAGTAACTTGCCGTTTAGTCTGCCGTTTCGTATCTACAAACATGCTCCGAGGTCTTGCCCACCTGATACAAGATGGGCTTGTTTTTTGCAAGAGTAATCATCCCCAACCAGTGCCCCAGGTTCTTCAGCAGGGAGCGATCAGAGAAGTTAGCAGCTGCCTTGTCAGAGGTAAGAAGGACCTGCAGGGCAAAGCAAATGTCAAATCCCCTTCATCGGGCACACAATCAACACATTCACTGACAGAACAAAGACCGTAAAAACGAGCAGTGATACCTTGATGTTCCGGTACGTCTCATTCAGAACCATCTTCACAAACTCTGGGTTCTTCAGTGTATCCAGGAAGTTAGAATACAGGCTATGGAAATTTGGCTCAATGCTGACACGCTTCATGACCAGGTACTGAGATACCCAGGGCATGAACTCCTCTTTTACAGTCTCCTTCAGCTCCTCAACCTGAACACACACAATGAGAAACAGGTGTAAGGACTAGGCGAAAAGTTCCCAAATCCTCGTATGAATGAAAGACAAAGAGCACAGTGTGAAGAGATGGCAGAAGCACCTTTTGGGTCATGTTGGATTGAGAGAGATTGTTGAAGATGAAGGCAATCTTCTCTTGCACATTCTCAGGGGGCTCCACAATTCGCTCTGTTTGATCCGTGGCCACCAGCAGTGTGTCAATGTTTGTTGTATTTATAGAGGGCTGGAGATAAAAGTATGTGAACACTTTACTTACATGAACAGCACACCTTCAGTGAAATCTATGGCACATGTGGTTTCTTCAAAAAGTCTCATTTTTTCAGATGACCATGCTCAGTAATTAGCAAAGGTGCTTACCTTTTAGCCTGCTTACGCCAAGGCAAATGTCTATCTTCACATTTACAATTACATATTTATCATCAGTATTTAGATTACTTTTATGCAGTGTTTTTGGAAACAATTCCACGGAAAATTGACATACTGAAAATAGAACTACTGAGGTGTCATCAATAAATTGGTGCGTTAGAACGGCGCTTCTTCACTCCTACTTACTGGCACATCTTTCTTAAAGTTGACGGCAGTGGGCCTGGTGATGGTTGTGGTTTTGGCAGCGGTGGTGGTGGTGGTGGCGGTGGTGACCAGGGTGCTGGCCTGCCCGGGCTGGGGGGCTTTGGGAGCCTGGGACTGGGCTTGGGCTTGGGCCAGAGCGAGGCTGCCCGGCGTGGTGATGGAGCCCTGCATCTTCACTGGGGGGTCCCGTGACTGCTGGCCATACTCGATATACTGCACACACCGGATATGGACAAACACAGGACGGCGGACTTATTCATCTCGAAAGTACCATCCGCAACCCACTCACTGCAAGAGTGGAGCTCGGATTCAAATGTGCAGAGGACTGCACTTGAATCCAAATTTGACAACAAAATACAAGAAACCTGTTTACCTCTTGTAAATGATGGGGAAACTGGAGGAAATGGGCTATGGACGCCAAGTGCTGACAATACTGGGGATAATCCTTCAGCCTGTAACAGAACACATTCAATTACGACTCCAGCATCTGCTTAGGTCATCTAATGAAATCTCATCTTGTACAGAAGACGAATGTCAAGGAGTCCTACCTATTTTTAAACCTATCTAGTGCAGCAATCCCAAAGTAATACATTTTGGATCCAAAATTTTTCCTTAAGGCTTCCAGAACATATCGCAGTGCCAGCCCCAGAGCCATGTATGTGACCAGGCCCTTCTCAATGATGCCCCCAAAGAGACACGCAGTGATGTGCAACTCTTTGTCCGGGTACTGTGGGAAGAAGCGATACTCCTCAAACAGGTTCCTCAGCATGCAGTTGAACACCTCACGCTCCCGTTTGATATTGGAGTCCTTGAACCTCTGCAACATCTCCAGCACCTGTGGGTGGAGTCAGGTTGTTAAGACTGGGGAGAATCCCGTTCTCAATAGTTCAGAGATGATTCAGTGCAATTTCAGAACCTTGTGTAAAATGGAGCATTCCCTCACCCAAACAATGCCACTTACAGAGCTCTACAGAGAAACTCACCTCATCAACAGACATTGTGGGGTGTGGAGGATGGTTATAGATGCGCTGGAAGTAGCTGTTGGCCTCGTCGTCAATTTCCTTACTAAAGTGCTGGTTAGCCTCAGGCCAAACCTGAGATAGGTCAGCTGACAAAAAAAATGGACACACATGACTTTAAATCCTACAAATTCTGTTCATCTAGATTAAGTACATTTTACTGGTTATCTTTGAAAGATATAGCTTAATGAACCTGTTTTTACATTCAGAACAGCAGCAGAGGAGAGAGAGCTGGCCCACTGTGACACTTACTCTGCTGAAAGGTGGGTGGGTTGAGCCCTGGGGTGCTCTTCCTTGTGCCAAATGGATCACTGTTGACTGCTGGCATCCCAAGCCCAGAGCCAATACCAAGTGGAGCTGCACATGGAATAATCCAATAGACACACACACATTATGCACCTCTGCAGCCTAAGCATTTACACATGCAGGCATGGGCATCACTGCAGCTTCCAAGCACCTGCTCTCAGTTTACACACCACTTTTTTAGACTTGTAGTGAAACTCATGGATTTTCCTGTCCTTAAAACGACCTAATGATTATACCACACTGCTTATGGGCATCAAACTATACTATATGCTGTATCAATACACCAGTGACTTTGCTTGAGCAGCTTAAGTTTATTTATGCTGTATGGAGGACCATGGGTGGTATTCTAATCAAACCACCATCAGCCTCGCTCAGGTGAGCATGAGCAGCTATCTGCTGCAGGCCCTACCTGGAAGCTGTGTGGAGAGGCCGCTTATTCCAAATGTGGCGCTGGGGTTGGGGTTGGACAGAGGAGGAAAGGCCTTGGCTGGAGACTGGGGGTTGCTGAAGGCAGAGCCCAGCGGGGTGGGGAAGCCTTGCATGCTAGGCGTGTGGGAGGTGGCCGACGTGCCCAGATTCAGCGAACTCATGGAAATCGATTCCATCTGCAGATACAACAAGAGGGTCGGACTCAAAAAACAAATCAAGGTGACCAGCCCAAACAATATTCAAATCCAGTTGGCCTAGATGTAGACACTACATAGGTAATAAAAGAACAACACATCATAAGCAGGACAAGCATTTTCCAAGGCACAGGCTACACTAGTGAGCTGGCTGGCTTGCTATCAGGTCAACACCAACACACAACAGATCTTCCAATGACCCCAATTAAAAACTGTGACTAGTGGTAATGACCAGAATCCTCTGTTGCAGACCACTCCATAGTGGACATCATCCCACGTCAAAGGTGGGGAGTCTCACTGGTCGTGGTCAGTAGATAAAGCACAACTAAAGCTCGTCTGGAGAGTATATCCGTACCTGGACTGGAGAGATGGCGTCTAGACTGCTGGTGCTTGGGGCGCGACCCTTTGGCATGACTCCGGGGGGCGGCTGGCGCGCTTTGTTCATCACATTGCTACAGTTAGCCGCCATGGTCAGGATGGTCTCGGAGAGCTCCTGGGATACGCTCCTGCTCAAACAACAGAGAGATTGGTAAGTCCAGAGAGCCATTCAAGATAGACAGAAAGAAGCCAGAGGCATGACACAAAGTGCACTCAGGAGTGCTCACCCAGCACAGGACTGCAGGCAGGCCAGCATGGTGGCCAGTGTTTCAGGAGGAAGCTGAGCACTTTTGGGCTGGTCCTTGTCAGGGGCCAGACCACCCATGATGGAGGGGCAGCGTCTCTTTAGAAAGGTGACACACGCTTGGATGAAGGGCTCCTATTGGATAAAAAAAAAAATCCTGCATTAACTTACAGCTCATACTAAAAACAAACTTGCCAAACCCCAGTTGACAAAGCAATGAATTTGTGGAAATAAAAAAAAAAAAATGGCCATACGTGCCAACCTACCCCGTGCTCCCGGATTTTATCGGTCAGCCATTTGTCAAGTTTGAGGTATTCGCGGCGAGAGGCAAGTGCAGCAAGGTCAATTACAAAGGCAAATGGAGTACCATTTAGCAGCATGGAGAGAGACTGGGGACAGACAGACAAAGGACAGGTTAGGACAGGCAAACGGCTGCGGTTCCGGAAGGGCGTGGAAGGGATTCCTGGGGACTGGGCCTACCTTTAAGTCCTGAGCCACATCTAATATGCGCGAGAGCTTGGCCTGGTCGTACTGCTCCCCTCTCATGTACCACTCTGCCATTGAGTGCATGATGAGCTGGCGGATGGAAGGGGACTGGCCCTGGGGACACAGGAGAGCATGGGGGATTAGCCTGTGGTGGGGGGAACCAGGGTTAAAGCAGAATGCAGGCCTCTCCACCCTACCTGTCCATGCCAGGCGTAGTGCAGTATGATGGCAGAGTTGGGATGGTTCCCCAGGAAGATGGGCATGAGGGTGGAGATGAGCTCGTGGCGCAGCGTGTGCCAGGACGTGCTGATCTGCAGCAGGGCCAGCACCAGCATGTCGGGGCAGTGCTTGATGGGAAAGCTGAAGAGCTGCTTCACCTGGTCGTACTGGCCCACCTCCGACAGCCGCAGCAGGCTCTCCACCAGGTCCAGGCTCTTCCTGTAGACCAGAGAGCAGGGCCACACAGCAGGCCAACCACATTAATAAGGACCAGAAACAATGAGCTCCAACACTGAGGCAGTCAAATCTCTCTCTAGCCATCTAATTGGATGCCCATCAACTGTAGGGCAAGCATTCCACTGTTGTTAAACTGCTTCCAGCAGCAGTTCCTTTATGACTTTGGAGAACACTCTACACAAGTTCCACTGAATCACACAAACAGTAGTTTAAGTATAAGTATTTTTCTGTTTTCTGACTGCAGGACCCCCGGCCACTTGCCCGTTGGAGGGGACTTCCCAAGTTGTGGGAGCCACAAACTCAACACAGGGTTCCCAACCCGGAAACGTGTAACTAGCTAACAGAAGACGCTTTGGTTTTAAGCGCTCCACACATCGATTTAACCAATAGGTGAACTCCACCACCACCACCACCAGCGGCTGGTGGTGGAGTTCACCTATTGGTTAAATCGATGTGTGGAGCGCTTAAAACCAAACCAAAGCGTCTTCTGTTAGCTAGTTTAGTTAGACCAGCCCCACCCTGTGGTTTCAGGGCCCCTCAGATGGAGCTTCTATGAAGCTGCTAACTCTTTGGGTTGCAAACATTGGGCCTGAGACTGCTCCTCCAGCAGCTCCAAAAAGATGGACTGGGCCTTCCAACTGTGCTAGAGCGCCTCATGTTGGACTTAGCGGGAACAGCCTAAGGTTGAGAGGTGTTGAGATGAAGTATATAATCACCAGGTAGCTATCTCCCGGTTATCGTCTTCAGGAGGAGCCTTCAGGATGTCAATGGCGACAGTGTGACAGGGGTAATCAGCGAAGCAGAACACATCAGGATTCATCAGGGAGTGCTGGATGAAGGACAACTGGGAACAGAATGGAAATGAAGTTGAAGTAAACAGTGTTTGTCACAATGTTTAAGCACACGGTGTTGTTTCTGTACATCAATAACAACACGAATAGTCCAGGCACGTGCTGTGTTTGCGCATACACTGCATGTACAGTATTTTATCTCTCTCGCCCTTATATAAAGATAAATTCTGTTGTAAATTCTAAACAAGTTGATAAGTCCTCTTGAAATGGCTGTATAGGGTCACATACCTGCCCTTCAGCATGCTTCCAAGGCCTATAGATGAGATCCACAGGGAAGACCTCCATGCCAAGGCCTCTCTGAATCCCATAGACCACAATCTGCAAGCCCTTACTGTCCCGGATCATAAATCCTGGGTGGTCCAACTCATAGGTCACCTCTTTGAAGTTCAGATTAGGATTCTAAACAGGAAGAAATACGGCATTCATTCAAAAGTAGATCACTCCAAACTGTGTAAATAGCTTAAAATAAATCAAAGCTAACCACTACATCTACCTATTATGTCCAAATAAGGGATGCATTTCATAGGAAATCTACAGCACTTTAAACCATTCTACTTACCACTTCCTTCACCACATCTATGAGAACTTCTACATTCCAGGTGTGGGCCTGAGAGCCATCACTCTTGTCCTTCCCATCGCTCCATATGCCACTCCCAGGAGTGGAGATGGACTGGACACAAGACAACACAAACACCAGTCACAATCTCAACACAGCACTCAGGAAACACCTCATAGTGCTAAAAGCAATTTACGCTCAAAATAAAAACAATAACAATAATAATAGTAATAATAAAGTCATGTGAACCTGCAGGGGAATCCCATCGGACAGGCCCGAGTGTGTGCGGGCCATCATGCCCAGCACTCTGGCCACCTGGCTGGCAGTGACCTCCCGCACCCCATACTGCAGTATAATGTTGCGGCACTCGTCCACACTGCAAGGGGGTTAAGACAGAGCAACAAGTGTCGGGGATGGATCAGGGTTCAGCATTTACTAGGATTGACTCATCAGTGCATCCATATTTTAAACACAATGGTAATCGTTTTGTGATGTCCTCAACCTTGTCTTCAGTCATGCTGAAGCCAAGCCACAGAAGCAGTCTTTAACTATGACCAACAGCAGCTCTCAGCCACCCAAAACTCATTGAGCTTATAGACTAAAAATTAGGGATTTGTCATTGGATGGGCAGACAGGTGTGCAGGGTTGTATTCACACTCATTCACTTTCATTTTTCATTTTTAACCCTAATCTTTTTTTCCCCCTTATGTTTCCTGCACAGTTTGAGCCCCTAAAGCAGATGGCTTTGAAAATATTACTGCAGCCTTTTTCAGTCTGACACCTTCAGGGCTGTATTGTGGTGTGAATGGATTTGCAGTGTGAAAGCCTTTTGGGAATGCTGATAACAGGACCAGGCTTCCCTGATGAGTCATGCTACTGGGACACAACCCTTTCCTGGACAGAAACAAATGTCCCGTGGGAAATAGTCATGTGATGCGCATGTCCAGGCATGTACTGTGGACATCACATCTGATGCAAGCTACTTGACATCTCACAGGTATGCCTGTTTTGTTTCAAATCAAAAAACTGTCCAAAGCTTTCGAATGATAACACATTAAAAGGAGCTATGTGATTTATTTGACTGAAGTGACTGAAAACTATGGATTCAACACAATCCTCCAAACTCCAACTTACCTTGCACAGAAGCCATAACCAACTTCCTGCATAAACTCGGCGAGCGAACTTTCCATCATGGTCTTGGTTAACTCTCCAGAGTCAGGCAAGATCCTATCCATGAGAATGTCCCGTTTCTCAGGGTACAGAAGTGGTGCGAGCACCACAGGACAGCGCTCCTGCGGAAAATCTACAACACACACCACAGGCTCATTCAGACACAGCAGACATTCACCAACGGCAGTCACCAGGCAATGATGATACATTCACATAGGACACAAAGCCTAGGGGACAGAATTTAGAGGCTGAACAGAAGTCTGTCTGATTAGTCTTCCAGTTTCCCCAACCCCCCAGCCGTCCTCACTGGGAACTAAAGTAGCAAGTGATTTAGCTGCTCACCTCTGCACAGTGTTTTAAGGAATACGTCGATTTGCTCTTGGCCAACCCCACTAAATCCCTTCTGCCCAAACAGAAGATGGGAAAGAAGCAGGTGCAGAACCTCTATTGCTATGTCCTGGAAGCCACCTTCCTGGTTGCCCCCAAGGTCAGCGTCCACGTATGAGCGGAGGAGGTCTGGAAGCTTCTGCTTCACAAACTGGGCAGCTAAAAAGGAAAGTTACCAATCATGTATGTACTTACACACAGCGCAAAAGCAAAAACACTCAAACAACTGGAACCTAGTTTTATAATGTAATGTAAGCTGCACATAGACCTAATATGACACATTACAATTAAACACTGGATGCGCTTCTAGAATTGACATGTGGCACTAGACAGAATACTGCTCTCCAGTTCTTATTCGCTTCATCCTTTCCTCTGATGCATCTTTCTACATTCAATGAATTGTACTATTGCATATGACTGGGGAAACATTTAACATTTTCCTAAAGGGGACATACTACGCAAAAATATTTCTTTGTGTGTGATTTTGTTCTTCCATTTGGGTCCCTGATGCTTGTACAACCACTCCAAGTACAGAAAAAAAAGCTCCATCGAGTTTTGGTGAATCAGTTTACCAGCTCCATCGCGTTTTGGTGAATCCGTTTACCCCCCCCCCCTTATGAAAAAATTGCCTGATATTAGAATCAACATTCCTTCATTTTCGTCATTTCCCTACGGCAAGTCATGAACGAAGCTGCAAAGCCCCTCCAAACAGGTCCAAATAAGATTAGCCTGCATCAACTCAAGCAACAAACATGAAAGAGAGTCAAATTAATGGCAAACCACTCTGCGAATAAGTCATGAGCCCTACGCCTCCCTTCAATGCCCATCTAGTTAAGGGAAGTTCCTCATAAAACCAATTCTAGTTAATATTTTACGTCTATGCAAGAGATGTCTCACCCCCGCAGTTTCCGAAATCCTCAAGTACCTTTTCTTTGACGCCTCATTTGTGATAAACCATGAGAAACACGGATTAGGCAAAACAAAACATCATGTTGCTTCTGAAATTATTTTGAGCACACTACACCTCTACCAGGCATTTTGTCTGTGAGAGAGACAAATTACTAGCTTAACCATTTATAACGATCATAGTTTAGTATCTCACATCTAATTGTTCATGGCAGTGTGCTTCAGGACTGATGGATGCACACACGGACTTGCAAGTGATTATTGTTTTTTAACAGTCATGTCAGCCACTATAATTATTTAACTGAGCTAGAAGATAGCAAACTCATCAGATTAGTCAAATTCTCACGCAGAATAGATAGAATTGATTTGTGTATACCGCCGCAACCTATTGCTATGTTCTCACTGGCTAACTGTCATGAGAACGTTCCATTTCCTCATGCATATCAATGAGCCTGAGAAACAGAGGGGAAAGATCCAGGTGATGATACCAAATCTGAGAGGTATTTTCAGCA